>JAJAGP010004082.1:9431-57032 GCA_025084515.1 Ancistrus triradiatus | reverse complement strand
TATTGCAAAGCTATGTGAAACGTTTGGATTTGTTTTATGCCCACAGCCATGGATATAATGTCTGGCGAGATTCTGAGAAGCCCACTGATATACTTGCTAAGTTGTGTAAGGCAGGCAAATTGGACGGGCCTCATTATGGCCCACCTGGAAGGGTCAAGGTTGCAAATCACATCTTCTTGGGGCCAACAGAAATCGAGGATGAAAACGGTGAGAGAAAATGTTTTAGGTACACTGCAGAGTTTAATGCCTAGTGTATTTAAGGATTGCATATGCTTTTAATGTCAAATAATAGTTTCCACATTTACAGAATTTAAGAGACACCAGAAGTGCTTTGTATTCTTCTCAGTAGACATTACCTCAAGTTAGCACAAATATCCTACAGCAGTGGTTCTCAAACTGTGGTACGTGGGGGTATGTGAAGGAGCATGAGGTAGTACTCCAAATGATCTCGGAAAATGTACTTAAAAATCTCAAATTTATGTGTAAATTACATGTTTAAGACTTTTCATTATTTTGTTTTAATAAAATTGATTTGTGTTGTTTGTTTAAAAAAATACCACATGCCCATGGTTACACCCGTAGTTAATTTTGTCTGTCGCTAACTGTTTCCCAAAATTTGATTTTCAATATGTTATGATTAAGTCTTGTCCATTTCTCCGAAACAGTAATTAAAAATGAATGCCTCAAATAAATTGACTATTATGGCTGAAGGTAGCAGATGCAAGCAACAATGAGCCCAAAGTGGTACATCAAACACACCTGTTGAATTGGTTGAAGATAAAGTTAATTCATCGCCCACTGGCAGCACTGTTAGTGTTAGCATCCTCCGAAAAAGCACTAGTTTAAGTTTGGGATTCACCTATAGTGAGACAGAGGAAGAATCAAGATCACAATGGGTTGTGTGCTGTGAAATTTTCAGCCACGAGAGCATGAAACCAGCACATCCAAGAAGACGTGAGCACAAAACGTGCATTTGAAAGATGAACTCAAAATGTCTACTGTGTAAAATTAACCAGGCTGTGCTAGAAAAAACATGCCCTCATCAGCTGTGTCCAAACTTTTTACTGATAGCATATGTGTGTCCATAGGTTTGAAGAAGCCAACTGATGAGCATGTGGCCCTTGCTGCACTGAACCACTGGGAGCAGATCCCTAAAGTAGGCTGCAAACTTGTTCCAGAACACGTGGAGACGAGGCCTCTCTTTAACCCGGAAAAACCAGGCATAGAGCAGGTGCAGTAAACACGGTCTATGCAAGCAGAGTTTTCTGTTATACAGTGCTTTTTAGAAGCTATAGGTATTGCATGCATTGGACGTATTTAACTATTCAATGATTTAAAGTGGTACCTCAGTTCTTGTCGGTAATTCGTTCCAGAAGGCTTGTTGAGAACCAAAACCGATGAGTACCGAGCAAATTTTTACCATAAGGAATAATGTAAATTGAATCAATCTGTTCCAGACCCCCAGAAAATCCACACTGTATAAGGCATTATCTGCATTAATGGAGTTGTAGTGTACAGGTGCTCCCTGATTTACGAAAGGGATACGTTCCAACAAATCCATCAGAACTTAAATGTATCATGTAACTCAGGAGAACAACGAGTGTTTGGTAGAGCCATCTACTATAATAAATAATGATAAGTACGTTAATGTTTAAAACATTTACATTAACCTACAGTTGGCCAAAATCATGAACACAAAACTTATTTTATAACAAAGTGTTGAAAAATCTCATATCATTTAGTGAATAATGGATTGAAAGTGAAAGCGAAACACTTACTCTATTAATGAACTCCAGGCACTAGCATAGCTGCTGGAGCATTCAATTCCTGTTTTGCTTTCAGTTGACTCTCATAAACTAACCTTTTTAAGATCCATGGAGACTTAATTGCACTACGAATACAGTACTGTAGATGTAAAAATAAAGAACAAAGCGATCTGAGTGCTATTGTGAACCTGAGTCACTGTGTACTGAATTGTGACTCGTGAATCATGAATCATGACTCGAGTTTCGTCCGCAACGAGTCACACGGCTTGACCCACACAAGTTTAAGCAAGTGCGTTGAATACCAAGCAAACGACGAGAACAAAGAAAATTTTTTTTAGTCAAAATGCATCATGAACCGAATTCCAAGAGTTCCGAGGTGGTTGAGAACCGAGGTACCACTGTACTATGTAACTGTACACAATTTGAAATAAATATTATATCCTAGATTTGTCACAATGACCAGAATTGTTTTGCAGGGGCGAATTGAGATGTGGGTGGATATGTTTCGAATGGATGGACATGCTCCAGGCCCACCACTAGACATTTCACCACGGAAACCAAAGAAGTATGTAGAAATCTTTTTTGAAATGGGCTTGTTTGCATTGTGTGCATCAAGGAAACTCACTATAGTGAACTGGGCCCTGGAACATGTGACCCATTTTACCTATTGTCACCAAAGAATAAAAAGGAGATGTGACTTTAAAAAACATACATTTTTTGAGGTTTTAATTTATGTGCATTCACTGTAAAAAAAATTCACCATAAAAAAAATCACCAACTTAGAAATTCTTAGTGACCTGTTGCACCTGATCTTTTAGATGGCCTAATTTAAGTTCTGTGAAATGCATATTTTAAGTTCTGCTGAAAACCTTTGAATTTAGGACCAACCAAAACACATAATTAAGTTGCGTCACTGAAATCTAGGCTATTTACCAAATACATCTAGTTGGTCCAATAATATATGCTGTGTTGTGACATTTGTTTATTTCCGTTTAATTATAAGTTACAAATTGTTTATTATTTATGTGTTTAATAGTGGGGGTGCAATAGTTAAGGTACAAGACTATTAACCAGAAGGTTGATCGTTCAAGTCACAGCACTACCATGTTGCCACTGTTGGACCCTGGAGCAAGACCATTAACTCCTAGCTGTCAGTCACTCTTGATAAGGATGTCTTCTAACTGCTGCACATTTAATAATTCCCAATTTTCTGAACCATTTAAATGTTTTGTGTGTTAGCAAACTTATTATGTAGAAAATATTGATAAACAAGATGCCCAGTTATGGCTGTTAAGTTATAATACCACAAAGAGCTAGGGTCATCTTTCCTTCTTACCTTGCTGCTCTGAATATAGCTCTCTTTTGATTACAGTATCTTTTCTCACTGATAAAGATGATTCCTCCTCTGTATTTGCTACCAACTCCGGATAGGCTCAGAAAACTTGCCCCTCTTCCCTTATTCATCTTTCATTCATCTTTTCATTCCTCTTTTTCCCTCTTGTTTTCTCTCTCTGACACTCTTTAATAAGCCATGAAATTGTTCAAAAGTCATATGATGTTAGAATAAGATAATGTAATGCCATAAGATGACCACATCTCCTTCTCTTCTTCCCCCTCCCTTCTTCACTTCACCAGATATGAGCTCAGGGTGATAATATGGAATACTGATGAGGTCGTTCTGGAAGACGATGACTACTTCACAGGGGAAAAATCCAGTGACATTTATGTCAGGGGGTAGGTATGGGATAATGTGTGACAGACGTGAAAGTCAGAGACAGCAGCTCATCTGTTGTTACACAGTTTGTGTTAGTTATCCTCTAATCCTTCATCAGTGCTCACAGAATGCTACCTACAGGATGCTGGTGGCTGGACATGTTTGTCTGGTGGACCATTTTCAGTCCAGCAGTGACACTGAGGTCGTTTAAAAGTCCAGCATCACTGCTGTGTCTGATCCACTTGTATCATTGCAACACACACTAACACACCACCACCAGGTCAGTGTCACTGGAGTGCTGAGAATGATCCACCCAAATAGTATCTGATCTGTGGGGGTCCTGACCATTAGAGAACAGAGTGAAGGGGGCTAACAAAGTATGTAAAGAAATAGATGTTCTACAGTCTGTAACTGTAGAACTACAGAGTGCAGTGACCACTAAAACTTAAATAAAGAATAAGCAGAATATAAACGGAAAAATCTAGAATGCTTTTGCATGTTACTGTAGTTCACAAGATGATGATTATAGATTTTAGTAAGTATTACAGCTAAGAAAGACTATTTAATTATTTGGGGCATATTTGTTTCAAATTTTCTTTAAGTATAATTAAATGCAATGGTCTTGATCTGTCATTAAATTTAACCCTGAATGCCTTGAGAGGAGCCATTATAATTGGTTCATGTATTTCTAAGGCTCCTCTACTGTACACATGTTCTTTCTGAGCATATTCCAGCTTTCAAAGTATATGCTTAATGACTACCAGGGGCGTCATCAGATCCACTGATGTGTCCCAGTAAAATGTTGCTGTGTCCCACTAAAATCATGGCGGTAAAAGTCACTTTTATCCTGTTAATTTCCCATAATGCCCCAGTGTCTTTCCAAAATCTTGAGCAGCAAACGCTTAAAGTCAGAGCCAGGTTACTTTGTTGTTGCTTTTTTTTGCATAGAGTAATGAACATCCACAAATATTTAATAGGAAAAAAGTCAGCCATGCTGCAAGCAAGGTAAAGATAGATCACAGCTATATGATTTTGGTTAGCCTTAACAGTATAACATATCAAAAGTTTGTATTACACCACTAAAACAAAACCATTCATTAATCTAGCATCAGTTGCATTAGTGTGAACATAATTAATACAGTTTTTAGTGTTCATTTGTTTTTCATTTCTCATCCATGGCAGAGTAATGCCCACTTTAGTAGTCAATCACTTAATCTATTTAGAGTTTAACAGTCTTATTTTTATCCCCTATGACTGATTGGCAAGCAGAGGGGTATAGCTGTGTCCCTCTGAATTCTGTGTGCCCCCAGAAATATCCAATACCATGAATGAAAATGCTTCTGTTTTGCATTTTTCTCAAATTTCATTTGAAATCATACAGTATAATCAGCATAACCATTTGAGTGAAAACTTGAATATTTGAAAAAAACCCTTTTGACAAATTTCAGATTTTATTAGTACATGGTGCGCACTTGAGCAGATATGGACTCCACAAGTTTGTGCAAAATCTGATGATCCGTGTTATCCCAGCATGAATTAGAACATATTCTGATGTTAGCGCATGCTTGGCTTTCTCTAGTCGTCTTCAGGTGCTCCCATAAATGCTCAGGAGGAAATGTGAAATACTAATAGATTTTATATGTAAGTTGCTGTTAGGATGTATGTTGAGACTAGGATTCAGATTAAGATTTAACTTAACTGATTTGAAATTATATATATTGTATTAAATTTGAGAAAACTGCAAATAGAAGCATTTTCGCAATTGGTTTCAGACCTTTCCACTCATTGTACTTGTGAATCACAATAACCGTATATATCTTAAATGGCTACAGATTAGTAAACAGTATAATCATTGTGGAAACATATTAGTAATTATTTAAATGGCCTCTTTGCTCAGCTGGCTAAAAGGCCAAACAGAAGATAAACAGGACACAGACGTCCACTACCACTCTCTGACTGGAGAAGGAAACTTCAACTGGCGCTTTGTGTTTCCCTTCGACTATCTTGTGGCTGAGGAGAAAATTCTGGTCTCCAGAAAAGAGTCTTTGTTCTCCTGGGATGAGACGGAGTACAAGATTCCTACTCGCCTCGTAGTGCAAGTGTGGGACGCTGACCACTTCTCTTCTGATGACTTCTTGGGTATAATGAATCTACATTTCAAACTTTTTGAGACATTCTTATGATTTATTGCTGTTCTAATTAAGTTGATAATATTTGTTGTTTGGACATTCAGTGTGGTTGTTTATTTAAATTGGTGGTTGTAGAACACTGTGCAAGAGAAAGGTGTTGTAAAGTTGTAAAGAAAGGTGATGTTTTAGGTCATGTAATATGAAACAAACCGTTTTGTTCCATATACAGTCTAAACTCCTCGTCTTGCCCACATCTGTTTCATGGCGAGTACCAATGTACAAGGTAACATTCATACCTGATGCTGACTAATGTGTTCTACTGATCAGCCCACGTGAATATACAATCACATTTACAATGTACATAAAGATGTATGTACATGTACAGTTTCAATTCATTTACATATATTTGAGAAACAGTCCGTGATTGATGATTGTTTCTGTGCCGTGAAGCGCATGAAGTCCGGTTTGTCATGAATAACAGCAAAGTCATAAGATAAGTCTGTTCACTCTGCTGCCATCTTGGTAATACCACCGGGCAGTTATTTCCAGCCATGCAAGACCAGACTCCTATGTCTTTGAATGGGGAGACAGCTATGTATCCGAAACTGAAAGAGAAATTAACGTTTAAAATGCATATATGGAATCGCTGGTATAATGTGACAAAAATAATAACAAACTTGCATTGTTGAGTGAAATAACACAGCAAAATACGTTTTTAAAGGTTATTCTGGCTACCCCAGTCGCATCTCACAACTACATATCGCCATGTGGGCCATTTCGGGCTGTCCCATTCATATTTCCACTAGGGGACCAGTCCTTTATATAACATCCCTCGGCAGCTTAGCAGGGGAGAACTTCATTGATGGCAATACATTTGTCATATTTTAAGCTTGGCGAGTTAACGACTTTTTGAGGTTAGACTGTATTGTGCTTTATTGCTTTTTGTGGTTCCGCTTACTTTTTTGCATGTACAGTTGCATTGTTTTCTCTTTCAGGTTCATTTGAGCTGGATTTGAATCGTTTTCCTCGTGGATCAAAATCAGCAAAACAATGCTCCGCCAATATGATCCTCAATCAGCAGAATCTTCCAGGCATCTCGATCTTCAAACAGAAACGGGTTAAAGGCTGGTGGCCATGTTTGCGACAAAACGAGAATGATGAGTTGGAGCTGACGGTAAGACATTAATGAAACATCATGGAAAAGGTATTCCCTTTGAAAAATGTTACTAAAATATGAAAGTCTCTTTTATCTTTGTTCCATTAATAATTCTCAATACAGGGTAAAGTGGAGGCAGAGCTCCATTTACTGACAGGAGAAGAGGCAGAGAAAAATCCAGTTGGCCTTGCAAGGAATGAGCCAGAACCACTGGAGAAACCAAAGTAAGACATTTAGTTCTCTCAGTCACACGCACACACATATCCAAGAAGAAATATGCATTTTTAAAGTGACTAGTGAATATTACATAAGGTTGATCAAAGTCAAGAATGTAAAGTCAAAAATATGACTACAAAATCAACAAAATTCCTCATTTGCTGTAGAAAAAAAACTCTCCTGATGTCCTGTTAACTTTCTCTTTCTATCATCTCCATTTTCCATCGTCATTTTCTTCCTTCCATCCACTCTTAACCTCTTCCATTTTCAAACATTCCAAATTCCTATTCCCAAAAGTCGCCCAGACACCAGGTTCTTGTGGTTCTTGAACCCTCTGAAGTCCATACGATACTTTATTTGGCACCACTACCGCTGGCTGATCCTGAAGACACTGGCACTGCTGCTGTTCCTTCTGCTCCTCGGCCTCTTTCTCTACTCTATCCCTGGATACGTAGTCAAGAAGCTTCTGGGGGCCTAAGGAGAGAGGGGAACACCACTGGTATCCCTCTCTCATTCCCTCTCTGTCCTTTGTAATTCCTTTCAGTGAGTAGAGCAACACAACACTTCACCACTAGAAATTCATAGTGGCCTGTTACACATTTCACCTGCATGTTCTTCTCACTATTTAGCAATCCAAGCCCCAATGACCAGTGCCATATGTTTCTCATTTTTATAACACAACTGTAAAATATTACACACTTCTTATCCCTACTTCTTTAGATGTCAATATTCTGTACGTAATACTTAGAGAAACAGACATATCACATACCAGTGGGTGACAATCCTCAATGATAACTGGCCATAACAGGCAGTAGTCATATAATTGGGAATAAAACTTACAAACCTGCAAATATTTACATAGATTGATCATTTGTATGTTGTAGATTTCATGCTGTTTGTCTCAGGTCATAATGACCTGACTATTGACTGTTTAAGGTATGTCCATAAAACAATTAAAGGCTGGCACATAAGGGTTTGCTCACTTTTTAACCCAGCTTTATCCTCTGGGGGCTCCGGTATCTATATCCAGAAAACACACTTAAGCCTGTGCCCGGGACAGGATGCCATTTCATTGCTGGGCTGGGAAGGGGTCACTGTTGGAGCACCATTGATGATTCCCCTTGAAAGGGCTTTATAACACTTGTTATTAGCAGTTTGTTTGTTATTACATCAACTAGATATGCCTTTCTGCGCTCACTGGACACTTTATTAGGTACACTTATTCAACTGCTTGTTCACATAAATATCTAATTAATCAATCAATCAATCACATGGCAGCAACTTTGAAAGTGGCATGGTTGTTGGTGCTGGACGGGCCAGTATTTCAGAATCTGTTCTCTGAGCGAAAACGCTTTGTTGATGCAAGAAATCAAAGGAAAATTGCCAGACTGGTTCGAGCTGATAGAAATGCAACAGTAACTCAAGTAACCATGCTTCAACCAAGGTATGCAGAAGAGCATCTCTGAAAGCACAACACTTCGAACCTTGACCAAAGTCCACAGAGAATTAGTTTGCCAAGTCTGTTTGAGAGCTTGGCTGGTTTGCACAGAACATTGACCTCAACTCCACCAGACACCTTGAAAATGCACTGGAATGTCAAAAGTGAGCTAGGGCTTATTGACTAACATCAGAAGCCGACCTCACACTCAGGTTCCAAAATCTAGCCCTCTTAGAAGAACAAAGGCTGCTGTAGCAGCAAAGATGGGAGGCAAACTGAATACTAATACGCATGTTTTGGATGTACCTTTTTTGGGTGTCCACAAACTTTTGTCTATATAATCTATTTGCAATAATCTATTCAGCATATTGATATCTGCTTCATAGCATTATAAATGGTATGAAATGATCTTTAAGGTTTTAGAAATGATGTCAAACAATTTTATTTGACTAATTAGCCTTTTAATCTGCATATGTGTCTAGATAGCACATACCCTATACCACAGTCTCACATACAGCCAGACCAGAGTTTTTACTTTTTCCTGCATCCTGTGAATTTCGGGATTCTTTTTCGGGTTCCAGCTCGCTCTCCACATAAAAAACTTTCTGTATTCTCTTTGCTCCGTAATACCTACATTTCTATTTTTTTCTCAATATGTGCATGGAAAACCGTGTTATGTTTTCATTCACATTCTCTGACCCTGACCAGGATTTGGAAATTTTCACCATTAATGACCTTATAAACATGATTTGCTAATTATCCTTATGTTTAATAAAGTGCAGTGTGTATTAATCCATAAACATACACATATTTCAGTCTATAACTAAAATATAAAAATATAAAAACATATTGTTAAAAATCGTCAAAGCCTCAATTGGCAAACCATATATATATACACATATATACGTATATTCGCTCTAGAGACCTATAACTGGCTAACAGCCAAAAGCTGATTTACATCACAATTGTGACTGTTAGAAACGTTAGTATACCTTATTACTAACACTTACTTCACTTTTCTCCCCATCTGCTACTCACCTAAACCAACACCATCACTAACCTCATCACCCTTCTCCTCCTGACACAGTCGTCCCGACAACACCTTCACCTTTTTCATGTCCCCGCTGAAGGCCATCGAGTACCTGGTGTGCACCCGCTACAAATGGCTTATCATCAAGATCATCCTGGCCCTGCTACTGCTGATCATGTTGGGGTTATTCCTGTACAGCTTCCCTGGCTACCTGGTCAAGAAGATGCTAGGTGCCTGAAGGAATGTTGGAGAAGCAGCACATTTATTCCTTTTCGTTTTATTATATTCTCATGCTAGTACATTAAAGCAGCTTTATACCTTTTGTAAGAATTTCTCCCTTCAGCTTTACAAACTGTCATTGCACAACGAATACAATCACAAAAATCAGAAAATGTTGGGACAGTATGGAAAATGTGAATTCAAAAAAAAAAAAAAAAACAAGATGCAGTGTGTCTTACATTTACTTTGACATTTATTTCATTGCAGACAGTACAAACCCGAGATATTTCATGTTTTTTTCTTGTGAATATACATTCATGTCTGCATTTCAGGACTGAAACTCATTCCAAAAAAGTTGGGATGGGGGAAATTAAAAAAAAAAAAAAAAAATGTTTAATGTAGTATAATGTGCAAAAAAGCAGCCTTATGCTCTAAGGTTCATCTGGGATGGACCATCGTACTGTGAAAATGTGTAATGTGGTGAACAGAATAAGTATTCCAGCTCTTTTTTGGAAGAAATGGACGCCATGTGCTTCGGACCAAATACTGTAAAGCCCATCCAGACTGTCAAAACCCAGGGTCTGTCATGGAATGGGGTTGGGAAAAGTAAATGAATGAAGAATTAATGAAGAAAAGTAAATGAAGATTTTATTGCAACATTAATTCCTTCAAGAAGACATATTTTCCAGGGACGTCCATGCATTTTTCAAAAAGACAATGCAAAACCACATGCTGCACACATTATAAAGGCATGTGCAGGGTACGGGTACTGGACTGGCCTGCCTGGAGTCAGGACCTGTCCCCAATAGAGAATGTGTAGAGAATTTTGAAACAAAAAATGCAACAATAACAATCTCCCGTACTGTTAAGGTGTGGTTTGCAGAAAGAATGGGCCAAAATAACACCTGAAACACTAAATCACTTGGAATCCTCTGTGCCAAAATGTCTTTTAAGTGTTGTGAGAAGGAATGGAAACATTAGAAAGTGGTAAATGCTTTACCGACCCAACTTTTTTGGATTGTGTTGCAGGCCTGAAATGGAGGAATGGATGTTTATTAACAAATAAAATGAAGTTGACCAGACAAAAAATGAAATATCTTAGGTTCATACTGTCTGCAGTGAAATAAAATTCAAAATAGAAGTAAATGTAAGGAATGAACACTGCGTTTTTTGTTTTTATTTGCATTTTCCATACCGTCCCAACTTTTTTTGAATTGAGGTTGTATATATTCAGGCATCTTGTGCTGTTGAAGACCTTTTTCAATCTTGCATCATTATGTATAGGCTTCCTTTAACTATTTTGTTGTTAATAGATTCACTAAAAGTTATGAAAAAAATCAGATCACTCATATAGTATGCTTGCTTGAAATCCTGTATTTATTGTTAATGTTAAGATTTGAATGCAAAGGACAACACAACAACTAGCATGCAACAGTTTAAATAGATTGCTGTTTTTTGTTTGTTATGTTTTGTTTAGGGAAGATTTATCGTTTTATTGGATTTGGCAATTACACGTTCGCCTCCTAGATACTAGCTTCCATTGATTGCAGTGCACACCAACATCTTTTTGTACTCGTTTGTGCTTCATCTGCTACTTCTAGTGATCGTGTGTTCAAATCAACAAATCTAACAACCAAATTCATTGCACTGAATCTTCTCTTATTTATATTATGGAGGGTGTATTTATAGTTCTTGTGTACCAGCGTGAAACATTAAGGCGTTGATTAATTTATTTTTGTCTGTATGCAGATAAATAAATTTAACTTCTTGAAATAATGATGCTGAAGTGTCTGACTTTTGTTTCTGGTATTTAAGTGTAAGCATTGGGGTGTAACAATACATTGAGACATAGTGTAACGAAAATCAGTTATAGGCTACATCGTGGAGTTGGACAATGTATTCTGTTTATTATTATTATCTAGTGCAATTGCATTTTCCGAACACCAGACAGCGCAATCATACGTCATGCTCCCAGAACATATCATCTGTTCTCACTGAGCTTGTTTGAAATCCGCTTCGAAAATAAATGAATGAATGCACAAGCCCTAATGCTGAAGCACATACCGTATTACTCCGCTATGCTGCGCACTACGGTTGCCGTAAGCTTCGTAACTTACCAAGGCCGTGCTAAAACAATTTGACAGATTTATGAGCGCCGTGTACCATCTACAATCGGTTCTAGGTCAGAAAGCACAACCAGAATTAATTCATACATTAGGCGCACCGCATTTTAAGGCGCACTGTCGATTTTTGAGAAAATTAAAGGATTTTAAGTGCGCCTTATGGTCCGAAAAATACGGTAGTTATTAAAACTTGGTAAAACTGTTACAATAGCACATTTTGTTACACTAGCATTATTTGAAACTCATTCTTAAAGGTTTTTTATGGCTGGGAAGTAAAGATTCTTTTGGTTTAATTTTTTATAAAAGAAAAGTACACATTTTTCATTGTTATTCTTTAGAAGAAAAAAAAGGAATGTTTTCCCTTTGTCATTTAAGATTTGATGAAGCTACAATAGAACATTTTGTTTACAATTTTAAACCTCTGTTTCTAATCATTTCTATCACTTTTTGTTTAAAAACATACAACGCAATGTGCATTGTTTTGCATTTTTTACACTTCAGAAATAAATGTCTAAAAGGAATGTCTTTAATCGAATGTAAAACTCATGAATTGAATCATGAGCAGAGCAGCTCATTACACCCCTAGTATGCATGAGCATGATCCTCTATGTCCTCATTCATCTCACATCTGTCCCACCACCAGCCTTTCATGACTGTGAAGTCCAGCACAGTTGGTATGTATTCTGACCTGGAGGCCCTATAGGTTAGCTAGTGCAGGGATGCTTCTCAGTGTGCTGGGTCATGATATTCCTCAGCCTGCAATCATTTGATAAACTTTTATTAAAGGAGTAGTTGGAGGAACATAAATATACACAAATCTCTCAGATATCTAACTTTTAGTCTTGTTTAACTGGAGTATACGTACAAAGCACTGCAACTCTCACTAGGAGACGTGATGGAAACTGTACTCAGCTGGTAAGTATGACCTGACACAAAGCCAACAGGTTTCCTTTTTTAAAAAAAAAAAATAAAACTACTGTGTCACACAACATGAGCTGTTAGTAGAGGAGTAGTGGGGCACTTTAAGTTCTTTCTTCTAAGCATACCGTTCAGTCATACGTGCTTCATTAACATGGCCGATGCACTGATCGTTGCACGGTGGCTCCCTGTGCTGTGCTGCAGTCTTTCTAGACCATGGGACTGGGTCTGTGAGCAAAGTGGGGTATTGTATCACTGGTGACAGGACCCACCAGAGGTGGGAAAAAGTCACAAGTAAGTCTCAAGTCTTCACACTCAAGTTAAGTCCCATGTCAATACAAATGAATCCCAAGACAAGATGGCAAGTCTCAAGTTTTTAAGTCCTAGTCAAGTCACCAAATGCCAAATGGAGCTGTTTTATTGTGTCAAACTAAACAATTTGAGTCGTAAGTCATCAAATTCGGGGCTCGAGTCACACTAAGGGTGTATTCACACTAGGCAAGCCGTACCACACTCAGGCGGGTTTGACACCCAAAGTGCGGTTAGTTTGACTAGTGTGGACAACAGCATCAGCTGCCTCTGTAAAAATATTTTCATGTGCAGCATGAGAAGCTGAAAATCAGTGTGTCACACAATCAGTACATTTATTATAAGGCTTATTAGGACTGTATGTCAGTGCGAACAAAGCGAAACTAAAAAAGTCTAGTAAGTACAAGCATGAACTCCGCTGTGCAGCAGGGGAAGCTGAAATACAATGAATTGCATAATCAATGCACCTTATTATAAGGCTGTGTGTCAGCACGCACAAAACGAAACCAAAGAAAGGCACCAAAGTATGTGATTACCCGATCACGTATATCATCATCACTTTCCTGACGCTTGTCCCGCCGGATGCGGGGTCCGCCCACTGCCACTCGATGTGACCGAGAATACTCCAGCCGACATGTCGCTCCATCTGTCGCCAGAGAACACACTCAAACCAGGCCAATTTAGTGTAATCAATTAACCTAACTCGCATGTCTTTGGACTTTGGGAGGAAACGGGAGTACCCGGCGTAAACCCATTCGGAGGACACGGGGAGGACATGCAGACTCCACCAAGGACGGATTAAGGATAGTCTGGGCCACTGGGCAAAGAGTTGCCCAGGGCCCCCCACCCCGTGCACCCCCCTCCAAAAACATAAATAAATTAATACATTAAACAACCTGTCAATAACTAACCCCAACACAAGAATCTATTTTATATGAGTTTCTTTCTACTCTTCTTTCTTGTAAAGTCATCCACTAATTCATCAAAATTAAGCTGTCTGACCAAATCTGATTTAATGGCCAGAAGTGACAGTGAGTTCAGGTGGTTTTGGTGCATCCTAATCCTGAGTTCATTCTTAATACGAGCCAGTTTGGAGAATGAACGCTCCCCTTCACAATTTGTGATAAGCACAGTCAAAAAAAGTGCTATGTAGACATTTGGAAAGGTTGACGGTAAATTCAAATTTATCATGGTTTTGAGCATTTAACTAGGACATTTTTCTTTTTCTGTTATGAATGATTTGTATTGTATCAATTCATCTACCAGGCTCATGTTCAGATCTGAAGGATATGCTGCAGCGAGTGAGTTAGCCTTTAAAGTGAGCTCACTGTTGGACATATTGTCAGGCATGAAAAGAACATCAAATAGCAATTTGTAGGTCCCTCGAAAGTCAAGGAGCCATGGTAAACGACTTCAATGGAAGCCAAGGGCCCCATAGCAGGGGCCCTCGTGATCAAGGGCCCTCTAATGGTATGCCCTGCTCTTCTGTAGGGCCCCCTGTTAGGGGCTCTCATAACCAGGGCCTTCTAAAAATATGCCCCCCTCTTTCCTAGGACCACTAATAGCCAGAAGTCGAAGTCAGAGTAGTGCCACAACGCCTCATCCATTTTCATAAGGGGCCCAAAAGCATGGCTAGGGCCCCCAAGAGGCCCTGGGGTCAAAGTCTCTAATAGTCAGAGGATCCTTAAAATGGAGGGCCCTCGGAAATAAAAATACATTGTATCATAAATCTTTTGGGCCCCCCGGGGCCCTCTGACCTCCAGGGCCCCTGGGCACTGGCCCGGTCAGTAATCCAGCCATGGACTCCACACAGAAAAGACCCAGGCCGCTCTACCCTGGGATTGAACCCAGGACCTTCTTGCTGTGAGGCCGCGATGGTACCCACCGAGCCACCGTGCCATCCACCCGATCACGTATATACTACCATGAAGTCCGCTGTGCTGTGCGAGCACGTATCGTGATGATGAAATCGTGCCGAAGAGCATTTCGGTGAACCCAGTGTGTCCCTGGAGAGGAAGAGAGCATGAATTACCTTATTGAGCATGTGTGGGATTCAATCCCATACGGCCACTGTGCACTGTCTGGCCAAGGCGCAACAGCAAAGGAGCAAGGGAGCAAGGGAGCTCCAGAAGCATGCTTACGCCATGCCCACTAAGGGTGCAATGCTCAGCTTTGGGGCAAGTATGTGCTTTACAACCCACTACTGCGGAAAGACCAGTTCCCAAGCTGCAGAGTGACTGGGACAGTCCATGTGTCGTGTCTGAGTAACTATCTGAAGTTATGTACCGTGTCTAAATAGGCTGAGGCCGGTCATGGTACACCATGATCAACTCGTCCCCGCAAAACAGTCTCCCCCAGGACATGATCAATCCCAAGGCAGTTCAGGAGAGTGGCAGGCATCCTTGGGGATACCATGTCAATATGGACCAGAGTCTCTGAGAAATGTTCCCGGCACCGTGTTGAATATATGCCATGAAGAAATATGGCAGTTTTGAAGGCGAAAACTAGTCTAACCCTGTACTGACAATGTATATCTAATAAAGTGGCCGGTCAGCGTAGCTCGCCTAATAGGAAGCTTGTCCCGCCTCGGCCTGAGCGCTTTCTCGCGACTTACAGCTACACGGCGCGATTTGATTGGATGAGAGCTGCTGAAGGGTGTGGTGAGCCAATCAGTGCGGGCCACGGTAAGATAGCGTGTGTGCAAGACGTGTAGCCGGGCTGAAGTGAACGGTGTTGTGTGTGTATATGTGCTGTATGTACACTCTCCATACTGAACAAACACCGTTAGAGACAACCTGTACACAACGATGCGAGCTTTTCTAGGTAAGATACAAATAACCACATTATTTTAATAATCATTTTGTTATTGATGCATTTAGCCTGGGAACTGTTTCTAATTTATATTCTTTTTGAATAATGCAGAAATGAAGAGTCGTGTCTAGTTAGCAAGTGGCTAATGGTCACACGGCTTACTATGGAGTAATTGTGCAGTTTCTGAAGTGCTCAATATAGCATATCGTATTTAAGTGGTATGACGTTGTCCCTCGCGCTTTAGTAAATATTGGCGACAGAAATGTAGTAAAATGATAATAGTGAAATAATTCATCCAGCTGTCCATATATTTAGTGGACTGTAGTGTCACGACGAATCGTGAGCTGTTTACATTCAAGGTTCTTATGACAAATGTTTGAAGACAGATGTTAACACGTTAAAGCTTGAAAAACTGAAATCAAGTATATAACTACAATACTAATATTAGAACTAGCTAACATTTAAGAAATTGCGTTCTACAGAGTTATTATCTTGTGCAAAAGTTTGGGCACCCCTTATCAAATAAGAACAACGATATGTTGCTGGTTTCTAAACCAAAAAAAGTAACATTCTCTGCAGAGAGCAAATTTAAATTGCAGTTCTGGATATGAAGCATTCAGATTTTCATTTTCGTATCTGTTCAGTTCAATTGTTATGCCTAATCGGCACCACAGGGTGCAAGATGGGAACCAATCCTAGACAGGGCACCAGTTCATTGTATGACACACTCACTCAAACTGAGACACATTAGAGACACCTGTTGACCTGATGCATGCCTTTGGACTGTGGGAGGAAACAAGAGGACCTTGAGGACACCCACCCAGAGGCAAGGAGAACATACCACAGTCACATGAAGGCGGACTCCATTCCCGGCTAGTACTCGAACCGGGGATCTCTGTGATGTGATCGAACCACTGTGCCAGTCTGCTGCCCTTATATGAACCATTATTAAGTCATTCAAGTTTAGAGAACTAACGAAAATACGAAAATACGCAATGCCATAGTTTTTCTTTGATTGCAGTGTGTCTTAAATGTGCATTTATTTATGCAGAGTTGTGTCTTCAAGGCTTTTTTCCCCCAGCAGAGCTTGAGTTAAATTAGTTTCATTTTAAAGAACCAGGAAAGCGTGACATGTAAAGAGGGTGGCCAAACTTTTGCATACGACTGTATAGACGTTTGAGAAGCACCTGTGAATTGGTGGTAAGAGCCAGCTGCTCAAAACCGTAGTTCCTGAGTGTAGTGCGAAAGTTGGTGTAGAAGATTTGTTGGAAGTATACATCTTTGTAACCATATAAGCTTTGTATTACGTCTATATTACATATGTGTAACCATATAAGCATCTGTCTTTCATATGCTTGTGTAATGTTGGATGGTGGGATTATGGAACCCTGGCATACACTGGTGCTCTGTCCAGGCTGTACCTCTGCCTGTGACCCTGAGGTGGCAAATGGTAGTGGCGTTCAGTGGATACCCCTTGTGTTACCCCCTTGACTTTAAATTACTGTATAGATTTCAAAATACAGATTAACAGCTCCACAAATGCAACTACAAATGACAGAAGTACCATTTATGGTGATTTCTTCAGCCAAAACATTAAGTAAACCCCAACCTCACCAGTTCGTTAGGCTTGTTTGAACCTAAAGTCCATCCTCCGCTGCTTTGCCAGAAAATGGTCTGTTACTTAGGAGGTACACTTGGCTACCCTTGTTGAATTATTGAAAGCTTCTTTGCAAGTCATCATTTGATGCTATCTAGCCAAATTTGCATGCACATAGACAGTGATGTTTATTTACGAATGACAAATACGTAGCAACTTCCTCAGTTTGGTCAGGTTAATGGCTTTGGGCCAGCCATCAGCTATAGAAATCACTATTTAATGTAGTTAGTTTAAAGCCTTGGACACTTTCTGGCATCCCCACTACTCATAAGTAGTATTGCTTTAAAAAGTAATATATGTAGATCTACTGTGACTGGTAAATGATTGTACATATGATGGCTTTTCAGGTAGTCCCATTCCTTCATCAGTTCTCACTGTGTTATATTTCAGAATTTCAAATGAGCCCACAGTGGCACAACCAGATTTATAAATGACCAATAGTCTGTTTCATGTAGATGATTATAGTCCTGTGCTAATTGTAATGATCATTATCTGCTCTTCTGCACTGTTATGCTTAAATATGTAATTTATTCAACCATGTCTCTTGGACGGCATCGAAACCTCCCTTACTAGAACTTGTGCGTTTAATTGCATACAGGTAGCTGTGAGGTTACACTGATAGATGTTACCCCGATTTATATAATTAACTACTGGATTGATATCAGAGTGTATTTGTTTTGCGTCTCTCAGGGGTGTTGGCCTGTTCCTTGGCTGTCCTTTCTGTCGATGGACTGTACTCTGCTGGTGATGATGTGATTGAGCTCAATCCATCAAACTTCAATAAAGAGGTTTTGCAGAGCGACAGTCTGTGGCTGGTGGAGTTTTACGCCCCCTGGTGAGTTCAGAAAGACAGTGCATGCACCTTTACACAAAGGCTTAATTTATGGCGCTGTTTACTGTTTCCTGTAAAACGACTGTAAATAATGTGTATTTATACAAAACATTTAAAGATGTTCAGAGTCTGAATAGTTGTTCGTTGTGTTTATAAAATGTTTCATGTCAACAGGTGTGGACACTGCAGAAATTTAGTGCCAGACTGGAAGAAAGCAGCCACAGCTCTGAAGGTACATTAAATGTACACCTCTTTTTTCTGATTCTACACTGCAGCTTGGGACTGTGGTAGCCTAGCAGTTAAGGTACTGGACTGTGGACTAATAGGTCCAGGGTTCAAATCCCACCTCTGCCAAGCTGCCACTGTTGAGTCCTTGAGCAAGGCCCTTGACTCACAATAGCTTGGATTGTAAGACTGTACCAATTGTAAGTCGCCCTGGATAAGGGCGTCTGCTAAATGCTGTAAATGTAAACTTGTAATACTAGGACATAGGGGTGTAACCGTGGTTCAATTTTCTCACAATTTCTGATTTTACATTCAATAAAAGACATTTCTGACAATGAAAACAAAAGACATTCTCTCTGTAAGCAATGCATATTTTCTTGTGTACTTTTTTAATCAAAAAGCTTTGGTCCACTGAAATGAAAAGAAATGACTAGAAACAGAGGTTTAAAAATTGCAAACAAAGTGCTGTATTGTAGCTTCACCATATCTTAAATAGCTGAGTGAAAACATTCCTGAAAATTTTCTGAAGAGTAACAATTTAAAATAATGTGTACTTTTCTTGTATAAACATTTAAACAAATTAAAATAAATTAGGAGTCTCCATGAGAACAGGGTATATGTCTGTGAGCATGACGTATGATTGTGCCCTCTGGTGTTCAAAAAATGTAATTGCATTAGATGGCATAATAAATTAGAATGCATACTCCAACTCAGCAATGCACATCGTCCTATTTTTGCATCACAATGTATCATCACACCCCTACTAGGAATTAGTGAAATATTTTTTATAGTGATGCACAAACTTTTTGAAAATATTAAGTTTAAGCATGTCATCTTTTAAATGGAATTGCCTTTACCAAGGGTGCCAGTAGCTTTGGAGCTGACTTTATAACCAAAATGCAACGACAAAAAAAAAAAACCCACTAAAACCTGAAATGAAACTATACTAAGCTTGTAGCTTAACTTAGCTTTGTTCTAAAACCATGATCATGAAATAATTTTTCTCATCTCCCAACTTTTTGCATCTCAACAGGGCGTTGTTAAGGTGGGTGCTGTTGATGCAGACCAACACAAGAGCCTGGGAGGTCAATATGGAGTCCGTGGCTTCCCCACTATCAAGGTCTTTGGACTAAACAAGCACAAGCCCGAGGACTACCAAGGTACAAAAGTGAAATTTTATCAGCTGTAATAAAACAATTGTTTCCTGGTATAGTTTGGTAGTAACTAGGTGTGAGCACATCCATAGACTTGAAGTCCATAGCACAGACACTCCCTAACTTATCCTGCCTTGGGATCTCAAAAAATATATATAATAGCAGGTAATACTAGACATCATGTCCACAATCCTGAAGTCAGTCAAATGCCCAAACATGTACCATAAGATGTTCCCTGATATCGGAGAATGATTTCCATCCTATTCCCTCATACACACGGATGGTTCTGAAACCAAGAACCAGGTATCGGTAGCAGTAGTAACTGGCCAACATGCAGACAGAGTTACTTTACCTAAACACAGCTCAATATATACAGCTGAAGCCTGTGCCCAGATCTGTCACGAAGACAATGAGCCCTGATATGCATCGACTCAAAGCCCTGTCCTTGTCACGACAACAGCTTTTCCTCACTTCATTTCAAAGTGCTCATCACTCCCGCCACTTCACTCCCTATGTCACGCACTCCTCATTTCCTCATTTAGCACAGGAGTATCGTACTGCGTATTGCTTGCCCAGGAAGGGAAAAATCTAATTTCAAAATTCAGAGTACATATTCAGAGTACTCCGTTTCTGCTGAGTGTCTATTTAGGGTGGCACAGCAGCACGGTGGGTAGCACTGCCGCCTCACAGCGAGAAGGTCCTGGGTTTTATATGTGTATATGTAAACTCTTTAGAGATGGTTTTGTAACCTTTTCCAGCCTGATGAGCATCAACAGCTCTTTCTGAGCTCCTCAGAAATCTCCTTTGTCCGTGCCATGATACACTTCCACAAACATGTGTTGTGAAGAGCAGACTTTGATAGATCCCTGTTCTTTAAATAAAACAGGGTGCCCACTCACACCCGATTGTCATCCCATTGATTGGAAACACCTGACACTAATTTCACCTTCAAATTGCCTGCTAATAGTAGAGGTTCACATACTTTTGATACTCAGTAATATTTAATATTGGATAACTTTCTTCAATAAATAAATGACCAAGTATAATATTTTTGTCTCATTTGTTTATCTGGGTTCTCTATCTACTTTTCGGATTTATGTTAAAATCTGATAATGTTTTAGGTCATATTTATGCAGAAATATAGAAAATTCTAAAGGGTTCACAAACTTTCAAGCACCACTGTAAACAAACTAAATAAACAGAATGTGTCTGTTGTGTATGAATGTATTTGGATTCCCATAGTGCAGTTGAAAAATCATAAATGGGACCATCGTAAAACAGGGGACACCTGTATGTGAAATATGCCCCAGCTAAAGTATTCAGCCAGCAATATACCCTGCGAGACGTGCCTAACCCCTATATTACCATTAATTAAACATCTGTCCATTGAATGTCCCTGATATTTACAATGAATACAACAGCTCTCCCTATCAAGAATGGTAGAGGAGATCTTCATCCTTGACAAAGCACTGTTCTCAGCTTTCACACAGCAATAAAAAAGAAAACTCTAAGCTAAGGTCACCATAACAGAACTTCATCTGGAAATGATAGTCATTGAACTGATTGGCCATGAATAAACCTTTTTCCCAACCAGCAAAGTTGTGAGAGCATGCGAGATTTGAGGATGTTCTATCTCTGTTATGTGTTTTATCTATAGGTGGACGTAGTAGTCAGGCCATCGTTGATGCAGCTCTGAACACTCTTCGCTCAATAGTCAAAGACAGACTGAATGGAAAGTCAGGAGGTTCTGACTACAGCAAACAGGTACCGCAAATCACTGTCAGCACCTCACAATATTTTCTGCGTTTCCCTTGCACTGTTTTCTCTATCAGGCTTTACATTTGCTAAGATGTTGCTCTTCTGGTTTCAGAGTTCTGGTGGTAGTGGTGGCAGCAGCAGTGGCAATAAGAAGGATGTGTTCGAGCTGACTGATGACAACTTTGACCAGATGGTTTTGGGGGGTGATGATGTATGGTTGGTGGAATTCTTTGCCCCATGGTGTGGACACTGCAAGAAGTAAGTTACGATAACTCCAGTACTTTGCTTAAAGTCACCATAGTGATAACATTTAAATCTAGAGATGCAGCAAACCCAGCTTTTTCTTCCAGTGCCGGTTAAGATACCCGAACTCTGTGTAGTAGAAATGTACCAGTCCGATACTACTGCTTTTTAAAAAATTGTATTTAAATTATTTATACCTCAGTGTTTAACAAAAGGCTATAACTAAAGCAGAAGAGCATGGGCATCATCAGACCCACTTCACTGGGGCATGTGCACCAGTAAGATCACGGCGGTAAAAAGTACTGGAACTACAGGACAAACCACTCAAATTTACCACGAACACTACATTTCCCATCATTCCGAGCCAGTTTCTTTAGTTTTTAGCATGGAATAATGGACATCTACAAATGTTTAAAAGAAAGTCAGCCACGCTGCAGACAAGGTAACGGTACCTCATAGCTATATGTTTTGGGTAGCCTCTTAATAATATTAATAATAATAATAATGAGCTTTATTTATCTAGCACTTTTTCAATCAACGTTTTACAAAGTGCTTTACACTAACAGAAATAAAAACAAATACATTTAAAATAGTTAAAAACAAAAGAATACATAAAAGAACATAAAAAAAAAGAATTAAATGAAATAGAAGTATTTAAAATGCACTTAAAATCTGAACAGATAAAACATTAGCAAAAAGCCAACCTGAACATGTGTGTCTTAAACCTCGTCTTAAATATGTTAAGTTAGTCCAGAGCCCTCAGGTCATCAGGAAGAGCGTTCCAAAGGTTGGGGCCATAATAAGAAATGCCGCCATCCCACTCTCTCGTTCCTTTTAGCTGATCTGAGGGCCCTCGGTGGAACATGCCTCTATATATACATATATAACGCCCCTGCAAAGGAGTACTACAAATGAAAACATATTAAACTCATAACAAACTCATAAAAATGTTGTTAATATGCTTCCAGATTGTTTTCAGTGAGCTTTTAACATGCAAGAGTTGGGCCGTGTTGCATGTATACATATGACTAGGGCCGTGCTAAAGAAAAATTGATACACCAATATATTGTGATATATATTTTCGAGATATACTACATCGTTTTGCAGCTTAAAATATAGATTTTTTGAAGGAGAAAAGACACATTTTAAGTGAGGCGTAAGCTGCAGTCTCCACTTGTGTAGCTGTGGCAGTACAGTGTTTTAACTCTATTTGTTTTCTGTGTTATCAGTGTGATGTGCTGTATTAAGATGACTCAGATTGTGCATCGTAACTTGTATTTCAGCTGTTTGTACATTTTCACTGAACTATGTGAAATATCGCGATATGCATCGTATTGCATGGTATCATGATATAATCGTATCGTGATGCATATCATATTGTGAAGTCCTTTCCGATACCCACCCCTACAGATGACTGCTTATTTCCATGCACCAGAACTCTCAGATCTCAGGTCACTGCTTCCTTGTGCTTGCATTTGCAAAACTTTGATGAATGGGCCACTGGAACATACGATAACACGAATATCAACTGCACTTTTAAACTACAGCGCCTTATTTAGTTTATTTGTTTTGATCTTGGTTGTCATTCTGCTTCCATTATTTCAGTCTCGAGCCTGAATGGACAGCTGCTGCTACTCAGGTCAAAGAGCAGACCAATGGCAGAGTCAAGCTGGGAACTGTAGATGCTACTGTTCACCAAGGGCTGGCGAGCCGCTACGGAGTGAGTCTGATTAATTAGTCACAAGTTCTGCCTTCCATCAGTTTGCTTTAGTAGAGCAATTGTAGTCCTGCGTTAAATTAGAATTGACTCTGTGTTTTCATTTTTTATTTTTTTAAATGTAATAATATAGTAATGACTTGCATACTAACAAGAGACTAGAGTGATTGTAGAAAAACAACAGTTAAGTTGTGGAACTGTCCTCTGGTTGCCCTGGGGATGACATGCCACCAAGGACTCTAAATCCTAAAGTGACTCTGTGTATCAGACTGAATAATGCAGATTTGCATATTTTTATACGTTATTTTATTTATCTGTTAATATTTACTTAGTTTCTGTCTTTTGAACTATTACCACAGACTGATTTGACTAGATAAATTAGTTTCACTCTCACATTTATCATCTAAGGGGCTGGGACTGTGGTAGCCTAGCAGGTAAGGTACTGGACTATGGACCAGAAGGTCCAGGGTTCAAATCCCACCTCTGCCAAGCTGCCACTGTTGGGTCCTTGAGCAAGACCCTTAACCCACCATTGCTTGGATTGTAAGACTGGACCACTTGTAAGTTGCTCTGGATAAGGGCGTCTGCTAAATGCTGTAAATTTAATGTAAATCTAAGCCACCCAAGGAGGTTGGGTCCCTTTTTGCGTCTTGGTCCTACCGAGGTTTCTTCCTTATAACCTTTAGGGAGTTTTTCCTTGCCACTGTCGCCCTAAGCTTGCTCAATTTGGGATTGGCCTTAGATATTAGAAGATAATCTAAAATTGTAAAGCTTCTTTGAGACAATGCTCCATTGTAAAAAGTGCTATACAAATACATTTGACTTGACTTAAAGCTTAAGCTAAAATAAGGAAGAAAAGGTGAGAACATGGGAACAATTACATTTCTGCCTGATTATACCACTTGACAGTCCATTAGAATGTCTATCCCACAACCTAGTGAGTAATTTTCTTAAAGGACTGGGTAATATTGCTGATGGTCTGACTGACAATTGATAAATCTTGTGTAGATCAGAGGATTCCCGACCATCAAGATCTTCCGTAAAGGAGAGGAGCCAGAGGATTACGAGGGTGGACGTACCCGTTCAGACATCATTTCTCGTGCTATGGACCTCTTCTCAGACAACGCCCCTCCACCAGAACTTCTGGAGGTCTGTTTATTCCCTCTTTTCCTTTCCCCTATGTTCTTTTGATGACTTGTGATTCATTTGAGTGTCTGGACTACGTTTTTTTTCAATCTGTTTACAGAAAGTAATATTTACACATTGACTCTTTCAGATTCTGAATGAGGACGTTTTTAAAGAAGACATGTGATGACCATTCCAGCTTTGCGTTATTGGAGTTTTGCCTCATATTCTCGACACAGGTTATGACTTTTTCGCTTCGATATTAATTGTGAAATCTGTAGTCACGGAGAATGAACATCTGTCCCTGTTTGAGATTACTGAAGGGCTAACAGTGTGCTGCACTTGTTTCACAGAGCTATCTAATGTTTTTAAACACTAGGTTCATTCTTTTTTTCATTCTGTGTTGGTAGGTGCCTGCAGGTAGAAACGGTCTACCTGGAAGTGATGATGAAGATGGCTGAGAAGTACAAGAAGAAGATGTGGGGGTCAGTGTGGTTTGCATTTTGTCATGTACAGTGGTGCTTAAGTTTGTGAACCCAACTCCCTTCCACAACATTTCCATTGGATTAAGGTCAGGACTTTGACTTGGCCATTCCAAAACATTAACCTTATTCTTCTTTAACCATTCTTTGGTAAAACGACTTGTGTGCTTAGGGTTGTTGTCTTGCTGCATGACCCACCTTCTCTTGACATTCAGTTCATGGACAGATGTCCTGACATTTTCCTTAAGAATTCTCTGATATAATTCAGAATTCATTGTTCCATCAATGATGGCAAGCCGTCCTGTCCCAGACGCAGCAAAACAGGCCCAAACCATGATACTACCACCACCATGTTTTGGGTCATATTTATGCAGAAATATAGAAAATTCTAAAGGGTTCACAAACTTTCAGTCACCACTGTACTTGGTGTACAGAATGGACATATACTTGCCTTCATATTGCAGTTCAACTCTACTTTTCTTTCCTTCTGAAGCTGGTTATGGACTGAAGCTGGAGCTCAGATGGACCTTGAGTCCGCGTTGGGCATTGGCGGTTTTGGGTACCCAGCCATGGCAGCCATTAATGCTCGTAAGATGAATTTGCTCTGCTGAAAGGCTCGTTCAGTGAGGCAGGAATCCACGAGTTCTTAAGGTGGGATGGTTTTTATTTTATTTTAATTTTTTTATTATGTTTATTAATACAGGTATGCACCGTTTAACATCTGCATTATGTTCTGTAAAACAGGACGTTGAATGAAATGGACGTCACCATAGTCACCTAGTAGTTTAGATACCTTTCACATAGTGTTTTATTTTAAACAATAATATTAATTAAAACCCAATATGAAGACCTTTAGTCCAGTCCTGTACTGTCCAGTATAGTAATTCTTATCTTTTTGTCTTTTATAAAAGTTGAAACATATAAAAAAGAAAACAATTCCATGTGTTCAATGTCTTTCAAGGCTGCGATTCTCTTTTTTGATAGCAGGTGTCGCAAGGGTTCACTCGTACTAGTTTTTTGTCATTCAGACATGAGTCATGTATACAGTCTAAACTCGTTATTTCGACCACGTCTGTTTCATGGCTATTTTTGGCCAGAGGCAAGTTTGGCGACCTAATGAGGTTAAAAAAAAAGACAAAGTGGCATTCATACCTCATGCTGACATAATGTGTTTTACTTAGCAGGGACCAAGACTTGCTGCCACCTCTCCAACACATTTACTAATATGCCGGTTGGTTCTTTCTAATGACAGGACAGGGCTTCTGTACTACAGTCCCATTCATATTTCAACCAGTGACCAGTCTCATTATATAACGCCTCTGATAACAGACAGGGGCTGTACATCATCCGGCATTGCAAGTTTAAAGTAGGATTAAAGTGCCACCTACCGACCATCTTAAAATATTTCGGTGCATACCTGTATTATTCATTTTGTGGAAGGTTCTTCAACAGCTACTCAATCATTGCTATTGCATCATTTAGTATATCTTTTTCTTTCTTCTTCCTCCTCGACCCCAGGGATCTCTCTGTTGGCCGTGGCTCAACTGCCACAGTAGCAGGCGGAGCTTTGCCAAAGATCCACGCTGTGGAAGCCTGGGATGGCAAGGATGGAGTTGTAAGTAGATTTGTTGTTGGTTCGAGCTAAAGCAGTCATTTAGAGCGGTACTTCATCTTGAATTTAAACATTATGTCACCAAAACACCCCTAAAACACTGAAGCAGTGTAAAATCAAATCTCTAAGCAATCTAAGCAATTGTGGCTTAAGGGCTAAGAGGTGGGATTTGATCCCCTGACCTTCTGGTCCATCATCCTGTACCTTAACTGCGAAGCCACCTCAGTTCCATAATATACTTCTCTGTGTTTCTTGTTCCTCATACACCATCATATCTCTTAGTGGGGTTTGATCCTAGCGCCTGGAAATGGGGAGGCAGGTTTGGGACATAAATAGATGTAAAATGAAGTGTCAAAATATAACACTTCTAATTCTACAGGTAATCCAAAACGGAACATAATTAACAGCACAATTGTTTTCCTCACACTTTTATCCAGTCAGAGCAGATTTTTGGAGCAGGAACAGATTAACAGCAAAGTTGATTCATGTTTAAATAGCTTTAAAATGACATAGAGTAGTACCTCAGTTCTCGTCATTAATTTGTTCCAGAAGGTTTGTCAAGAATTGAAAGCAAGCAAGTACCGAGCACATTTTTCCCATAAGGAATAATGTACATTGAATTAATCTGTTCCAGACCCACAGAAAATCCACACTGTATAAGGCATTATAGCATTAATGGACTTTGCACACGGCTGAAGTTTGCTCCCTGATTTACAATGGGGATACGTTCCGACAAGTCCATCAGTTTAAATGTATCATGAACTGGGAGAAAAACCGAATTCGACAAGTTCCCGATCGGGGTGTTCGAGAACCGAGGTACCACTGTATGTTTAAAAGTAATGCTGTATGGCCATCAGCATGCACATTTTGAGGAAATTGATAGCTCTCCAAGTGATGAGAGTAGAGTAATCCCACTTTAATGAAATAGTGCAGTGGTTGTTTTGAAGCTTCCATTTGTAGATTGGGGAACATCTCTGGTTGAATTGGATTTCCATGCTAGAAGACCTATAGGAGCAGCCTAGGTTTTTTTGTCCCCCTTAACACAATGACATCAACCTGAAAAATCATTGAGAGTGCTCTTTCTGGATGGAATTAAAATGACCAGACCACTGCTGAGTGTTGTTGAAAACAAGGTAATTCTGCCTGTAAATAGCCCTATCCACAGAGAGCTAAAATTACCTGGGAGCCTGTGATAATTTTCACTTTGCAGGTTGCTGTTATGTTCATTTTCATTTCTCTGAGGTTTGCCATGTCTTTTTTTCCCCCTCTCTGCTCCACTGAGGAAATAGCAGGCAAAATTACTTACTGTATTTCACCAACATTGCTGATCATTTTAATCTCCTTCAGATACACATCTTGTGATTTTTATAGGCAGATTTCACATGTACATCTATAGATGGAGGCTTATAAAATACAATGCTGCACTATTTAATTGGATGGGATAATACACTCATTCAGGAAGGAGAAAAGTGATTTTAAAAATGCCAGATTAGCGCCAGTTGATTAAAGGGGGAGTTGGATGGCTTTGGACATGTCATAAAAGCATTGTTCTTACTATTCCAGTATACACAAAAATCAGGTTTTTTTTTTTTTTTTTCTATAAATAATGTCAAGCTTTATCAGTCCCAGCCCTATTTAATCCAGTCAGAATAAAACTATTTTCTCATTGGTGAAGAGGAAAAAACAGACATGGTTCAGTTGGACATAGTCACAGAGTAGCACCTGTGAGAGAGGAAAACTACTTCATGTAAAATTAATCCAATCTAGATATGGCTTTTGGAATAAAAACATCACATTCAATGGCAGCCCTGCATCAAGAACTTTACGAACCTCCCTCTTTAGCACGACAATGCAGAGTCTTCCTCAGAGTCTTCTTGGAGATTACAGAACATGGTGCCTTAGCCTCCTCAGTACAAAATTTCTAGGTCTTGAAATGAACCAAGATTTAGGTTAAAGGTTTTAATTTTCCTTGTTTTATCTCATTGAGAACCTCGAATGGTAGCACGTTTTCCATCCATCAGTTGTTGCGAATTTTGATTTTGTGCAAAGAAAACCTGAATGGAAAGACTAAAAATTCATAAGATTTTTATGCTTGGACGAGAAGGAAAAAAGTGGGTGTGTAAAATGTTTTTATGAATAAAACAATGACGTAACAAGCTGTGATTGATGGATCAAGTCACATGATTTCGTTTTACCTGATGACACCAAAAAACAAAAAAAAATTTGGTGGTTACATTTAGATATGATTTAGCTACCGTATTTTCCGGACCATAAAGCGCACCGGGTTATAAGACGCATTAAATGAAACAAAACTCTTAAAGTTCCATCGAAAGCTCAGTTTGGTCTTTACCTGGCGCAGGGCGTCTTTTTGCTTCCTCCACTTCCGTACTATTGATTCGTTAATGTTGAATTCTCTTGCAGCTGCTCTATGTCCATTGTTGTACTGCGTGACTGATAGCGTTGTGTTTGAAATCCGCTTCGAAAATGAATGAATGAATGCACGTACCCTAATGCTGAAGCACATACCGTATTACTCCGCTATGCTGCGCACTACGGTGGCCGTAAGCTTCGTAACTTACCAAGACCGTGCTAAAACATTTTGACAGATTTCTGAGCGCCGTGTACCTCTACAATCGGTTCTAGGTCAGAAAGCACAACCAGAATTAATTCATACATTAGACGCACTGTCGATTTTTGAGAAAATTAAAGGATTTTAAGTGCGCCTTATGGTCCGAAAAATACGGTAATAGTCGACCCAACTGAATGTGCGCGTGACTGTTTAGATTATAACATGCCTGATTGAGCAGACAAGCGAATTAATGAATGAAGAGGTGGGATGTTTTACAGATAGCTGCGTCATGCTTGCTGCCAGGCTGACCAACACACACACACACACACACACACACACACACACACACTTCAGCCCTCATTAGCTGGGCCACTGCTTGTCCTGCCTGGCATTAAAAGCCATAAAAGGATTGTAAATGGCTGTAAAGGTTGTTTGGCTAAAAGACTGAGTTAAATTCCTCCATTCTTGTTTGTTTCGATGCCACCCCTAATCGTGATAGCCTACATCACCTAAAGTTTATTTGCCTAACTCTGGTGGATGCTAACACGACTTAATTTGCATTTTGTCTGCCAAAATGTAATAAATGCGCATAGCATTTGCAAAAAGATTGGATGGAAACCTGGCGAGTGAGACCACAAAGGCATTTTCTTACTTTTTATACACCTGTTTCAAGTGGGCCTATAGGCGCTCTCACACCGGAGCCGTATAAACAACAGTTCCTTGTTCTAACATGGGAATAAAATGCAGACAAATGGACCCACAGTGAAGTCCATGCTTTACTGATGCTGTATGTGAAATTTGTGTGGCTAATGTCACTTCAGCCTCACACAGCATTCGTACTGGCGGTGAGAAGACAAAGGAAAAAATATTTCTGGATGAATGTAGTTCTGAGGGGAGCTCCACATGGTTAGTTCCTCCCTAACTAGTTTCTTGCGAAAGCACTTAATGATTCTGAAACTACCTTTTTATACAGTACATTAAATGAAAATCTACCTTATATACAGTTCAGTAAATGAAATTAAAACATGCTTTATAAAATGTATGTTTAATTATTACTGATAGCGCTTTTTTTTAAACCAATTTTGCTATTCCCTCAGCTTCCAGTAGAGGACGACATTGACCTGAGTGACGTGGAACTGGATGATATGGAGAAGGATGAATTATGATTACATAAATTGGGGCAGGATGGTCTGGTTCGAGCCAGTCCATGAGCCACCTCTCCTCTCCCATGGATGAGGGGAAGACTGGGACAATACGTTACTGAGCACTCTTGAAAAGAAGACTTGTGTCACTTTTAAATTCTCTCTGGTAGTTTGAAGTGAGGTGGCATCAGGATCATGGTTGCTTTAGCTTTGTCTCACAAACTTGCTTTTCATTTGGATTGAAGGTTCTAAAAAGGATGGTGAGCTGGATTTTACTGTTTCACTTTTCTCTCTCCAGTTGTTCATATATAACGTCTTCAAAATTAGGTTGTTTTTCTGTTTCAAAAATACCCACCAAGAACATTTTCTCCAAGTCCTGTGGTTTCCCTTTGGAGTTCTCTCTCTTTGAACAGTGACTAAAGCACAGTTCTTGGCAGTCGAATGGAAGAGTTAGCTGACATTGAAATTTGCCTTTCTAGAGGAAGTCCAGTAAGGAAAGGAAACTCCATTCGGTTACCGGACATGATCTTGAATTGGTTTACATCCTGTGTCCTTGAGGTAACCTGCTGTTTTTCCACTGTGTCTCAAATCTTTGATCTGCATTTTGCAGATACACCTATCAGTCTGTCCTTGTGTATGACAGATTGTATGTGTTTTACAAAACTCTGAAGTTGCTTTTAGTTGCTTTCCATTCAACACGGTTGTGCTGGGCTGGGAGTAATGTGGGAATTTAATGGATGTTGTTGGTTTAATGGATTTTGTTATTAAAATAAAGAAACACAAATGAACGGAGTGAGATTTATTGTGGATGTAAATCCCAAATTTGTGCACTAAACCATCTGTGGCAGAGGCGTATTGATGACTTCTCAGTATGTCATACAGAGAGCAACATTCAGCCAGAAAGCTGCGAATGTACTTAGCACTAGTGACTACACTGAACTACTGCAATCTGAATATAATTTAGCTTATGCATCGCTTGCTTACTACATCTATGATATAGAATCACTAAACCTGAACAGGAAATCTCATCTGTTCACCGCATATGCTAGTTTTGGCAAATCACCCTTTAAAAAGCACAGTAAATTGGCAGATTTCTAAATTATGAACATACCAAAGTGGACAAAGGCTAAAACCGAAGTTTTGGTCAAACCAAACACTACAGGATTTAATGTAGTACTATAAGTGGATTTAGCCTGTAGACTTCAATAACCACCAATTGTTTTTCATCACATATGTTTGACTTTTGGAATGTTACAAAGCGTTTACTAAGTGCTACTTGTCAGTGTTTGCATGTTAAGTTTTATATACAGGAAACGAGATGAGTATTGACGTCATTCACTCATCAGATATTGGGCAGTCAGGACCGATCCACTTACCGATCCACATTCCATTCCACATCTTACCATGAGCACATGGCAACTTCAGTCTTCAACCGGGTGAGGAAATAGTATTAGCTGTTGATGAAACTAAAATGTCGTTGGTGAGATTTTTTTTGTGTGAAATCGCCGAAAAGCAAGACAGCATGTTGTAACCTTAAAGACAATATTAATCATAATATTAATGTAATCCTCCTGTATTGGAGTCTTTATCGGTATCGACAGTTGTGCGCTGGAATTGGATCGGAACTAAAAACCTGGATCGGCCCATCACTACAGGAAACGACAGGCATCATGTTGTTATGCAGGTATATCCAATTCAATCCTGAAAATCTATTAAATCTGCATTTAAATCTGCTCTGTACTATAGCATTAGTTATTAAGCACATTTAGTGTTGTCTGACACTTTCTGAAAATGGAACAGATTAAATACAGGTATGCACCGTTCAACAATCGGATCGATGTCTTTGCTTTAATGACTGAGGTCATAACAACTGTAATAAATTATAATAGGAAATAAAAACCTATCTTTTAACTCCTGACATTGAGATCGTAAATGGCAGGTCAAATTATAAAAGGTTCAGCATGTGTATATTCACTGCCAAAAATATTATTTATGTCGTACTTTGACATTTTGTGTTTATTTTTTACATTTATTTTCATGAATATTGATTTACTTTGCATCAACTCTATGAATAAGTAGGAACTACGTTATGGTCTGTGTTGTGCACGGACACTTTTAGGTGTCGCAATTTTCTCTGCCAAGCAGAGACATGAAATGGAAACATTTGTACTCTGCTTAACACCACAAGCTCCATGTTGGCTTCACCTATATATACCTAGAAGTGCAGGACACTGGTCTTTTGACTGCTGTGACTTAATACCAGTAGCTTTACGCTAGATTTACCTACTTAAGGGTTAAAGTATTTAAAAGGTGATATTGATTGTGTTCTGGAAATTAATGTTTCTTCCAGTGGACTCAATCCTTCTTGGTTGTGTGCAGTCAATGAGGTATTTTAATTTATGTTTATTCCACATGCACATTTAAATTTTGGCTTTACAGTGTTTGATTGTTAATGTGTGCTTGTAACTGAAGAACTGCAGTGTCGTGTATTTCCTGAGTGATTCTTCTGAGGCTTCGGATGCTGTGTAGATGGTAGCGTTCCACTCGTGTTTTCAGTGGAATCGCTGAAGCATTTTCATGCAGTTTTCTTGTGAAAATACCGTTTAGATTTACACTACAGTAGCATAAAAAGACTGCGTGACTATGGTAATGTCCGGTCAGTGGCGTGGTTCACAGAACTTAATATGGTCATTAAACGACACACACCTGTATTTAGATCCTACTTTCAACACTTCTGGATACAAATACAGTAGAGACTAAAACCTTTGTGACAATTCAGTTCATCAGATTGACAGGTTGCAGATTTTGGGATGTACATATCACACTGATGAAGGTGAGCTGTTAATGGCTGAGAGTAATGATCTGGTCATCCTGTGCTTGAGTGTGTAAATGTGGTGAGGATTGCTGCAAGTTCTGCTGCTTTCAGAACTAGCGAGCAGTGCTGTGGTCAGATTGGAGCAGACGGACGATGGAGGGATCACTCTTGGCACCTTTGATGAATTCCTCCAGAGAAAGTCTCCCTGCAATGACAGAAGCAGAGTTTAGTGATTTCATGACCAGCATGGGGATATTTCCACATTGACTTCTGGATAAAGAAAGACTATACAGTGGTACCTAGGACTTCAGCGCACTTTGACCAAAAAAAACGTTTGCTCGGTACTCTGCACACTGCACTGGGTTTATCATGTTTTTATTTATTTTTGAATCTACAATAGTTTATTCTTAGTGCAAACTAGTCCCAGCTAACCTAAAAAGGATAGTACTGACAGGCAACTGAAATGGAAATCCTGCCCTGAATCTCCAGAACAAACTCCTTTAGCAGCTATGCTAGTGCCAATGATTTCATCAGTAGAGTAGTGCTTTCACTTTCAGTCCATTACTAAATTTAATGAGATTTTTCAACACTTAATTATACTATAATCTTTGTGTTAATTTAGGTTAATGTAAGTGTTTTAAACAGTAACTTGCTTGTCGTTATTTATCATAGGCTCCACTATTATACAATATAGACCGCTCACCCAAAAACTCATTAAACACATCAGTTCATGTTACATTTTGTTAGGTGGGATCCCACAGGTAATTGATATAGAAACCCAAAATGCAAAATCACAGACAGACAACAGGTATAAAAAAAAAACTACAGGATTGATTTACACAAAGATAAGATAAATCAATATGAGCAGAGTAAGTCACTATGGCTAAGCAAGTGTTGAATCCAAGGAAGTGGCACAAAGAAACGGGCATTAAACCAGGAGTGCAGCAGCGGAGTGTGGACCGCTTCCACGGATCCATGATGCTTCCCGGAGGCCTTGGCAGAAAGTGGTAGAATTCCACAGAGAGATCGGAGGCAGGTGTTCCTTTCAGGAAAGTGGCTGACCCAGGCAGAGAGTGAAGAAATCCAAGAAATCCTCGGGCCCAAGGAGGTGACCGGCTTAAGTTGGGAGATATGGAACGCGGGATGAACATAATGTGCTTAGGGAGTTTCAAACAGACGGAAGTGGGGTTAATTACCTTGTTAAAGGGGAATGGACCGATCAACCGGGGTGCCAACTTCCTGGACTCAATGTGGAGAGGAATGTTTTGAGCCGAGAGCCAGACAGGTTGACCGGGTATGTAAGTGGGGCCAGGTCTCCGACGGTGGTTTGCAGAGCACTGGGTGGCACCACGGGCCTTGAGGAGGGCAGTCCTGACCGACTTCCATGTCTTCTAGCAGAGGCACAGATGGGAATTCAAGGTCAGCCTCCAGGCTCGGGAAGAGCGGGGGTTGGTACCCCAGGGAAGCCTTGAAAGGGGACAGGCCATGGCGAAGTTGGTTAAAATGTTGTGGGCGTACTCTGCCCAAGCTGGGTGGGAGCTCCACTTGGATGCGTCCTTTGCGGACAGGCAGCGCAGAGTGGCTTCAGTTTCTTGGTTGGCTGGTTCTGCCTGCCCATTAGAATGGGGATGGAAGCCCGAGGTTAGGCCGATGGTGGCCCCAATGGCCTTGCAGAATGCCCACCAGACCTGTGAGATGAACTGGGGTCCCCGATCTGAGATGATGTCTGTAGGTATCCCATGGATCTTGAAGACTTGAAGAAAAATGGTGTTGACTGTCTCAAGGGCTGTAGGGAGTTTAGGCAGAGCAACGAGTTGAACAGCCTTGGAGAATCTGCCGATTACTGTGAGGATGACCGTCTTGCCGACTCGGGAAGCCCCGTGACGAAGTACACAGCAATGTGCGACCAAGGGCAGCAAGGGATGGGGAGAGGCTGCAGGAGTCCAGCAGGAGGCTGGTGGGAGGATTTACTCCGAGCCCAGGTGGCACATGCAGCCACATACTCCCTGGTATCAGTGTCCATGGCAGGCAAGTATCTCTGGAGTAATTGTAGAGTATGACAGGCACCTGGATGGCAGGCGGACTTGGAATTGTGGGCCCACTGGAGAACTGTGGCCCTGGCAGAGGTCGGCACGTAGAGGTGGTTAGGGGGTCCGCCCCTGTGGTAAGGTTCTGCAGACTGTGCCTCCACGACTGCCTGTTGACTTCCCAGGTCAAATGAGCCACTAGACGATTGGACGGGAGGATAATGTCTTCGGAATCAATAGTCCTCTTCCTGGAGAACTGGTGAAAGATGGCATCCGGCTTGACGTTACGGGAGCCAAGTCACGGAGAAGTTAAAACGTGAGAAAAACAGGGACCATCTGGCCTGGAGAGAATTTAATTGCTTTGCTGTCTGGATGTAAGCCAGGTTTTTATGGTTGGTTCAGACGATTAAAGGCTGTTCTGAGCCCTCCAGCCAGTGTCTCCGTTCTTCCAACGGCAGTTTCACGGTGAGTAGGAGAAGGTGGCGCAGTTGTGCAATAAGTTATCCGGGGCTGCTCGCTGGGAGAGAACGGCGCTCATACTGGGGGCCGAAGCGTCCACCTCCACAATTAACTGCCGGCTGGGGTCTGGCTGGATGAGAACTGGGGTCGAGGTGAACAGACCCTTGAGGCGCCGGAGGGCCTTGTAGGCTTCGAGAGTCTAGCAGAATGGGACCTTAGTGGAGGTCTGCTGTGAGAGGGGCTGCCATCTTGCTGTAGTCCCTCATAAAGCGGCGGTAAAAACTGGCAAACCCCAAGAATCGCTACAGTTCCTTCCACGCCGGGGGAGTGGGCCACTCTGCCACTGCCTGGATCTTGGCTGGGTCTGCTTTGATGCACCCTCTCTGAATGATAAAGCCTAGGAAGGCTACTGTGTTGACATGGAAGTCGCACTTTCATCTGTCACAAACAATCGATTCTCCAGGAGCCGGGACAGGACCTGACGTACATGCCTGACATGTTCTTCCTCGGATTTGGAGAAGATGAGAATATCGTCTGAACGAAGGCGAAACGTTTGAGGTAATCCCTGAGCACGTCTTTGATGAGGGCCTGGAAGACCCCTGGGGAACTGGTGAGCCCGAAAGGCATGACCTGGTATTCGAAGAGGCCGAAGGGAGTGTTGAATGTGCCCTTAATACATACGAGGTAGTAGGTGTTGCGCAGGTCCGACTTGGAAAACACTATGGCTCCCTGCAGGAGATCGGAGGATAGGCCCCAATAATCGATGCAGGGCCGGAGAGTACCATCCTTCTTGGTGACAAAGAAAAAAACGGCCCCAAGGGGAGATTAGGAGGGTCTAATGAGCCCGGCCTCCAGGTACTCTGCAATGTGTACCTCCATGGCCTCCCTCTTTCCATGGGAGAGATTGTATAGAAAACTGATAGGCAGGGGTGCGTCTGGGAGCAAGTCGATAGAACAATCATAAGGCCGATGAGGAGGCAGACTTTTGGCATGGTCCTTATTGAAGACCTCACGAAGACGGTGATAATGCCTGGGGACCTAGGAGAGGTCCATGGATTCCTCAGCCTGAGGGGTGCAGGGTGAACCCCTGAGGCAGACACAACAGAGAGCTGACAGCTCTGATGGCAGAATTTGCTCCAGGATGCAATCTTTCCTACACTCCAGTTGATGCTGGGGTTGTGGCAGGCCAACCACGAGTGGCCCAGGACCAGAGGGGTCTTGGGCGTGTGAATAACGGAGAAGGTGACAGTCTCCCTGTGATTCCCTGACAAGACCAGTGAGACCGGAAGGGTCCTGTGGGTAATCTGAGTGAGCAACCTTCCATCCAGGGCATAAGCCCGGCGAGACTTCTCCAGTGTCTCCAGCTGGGTGCCTAGCTGGGCTGCGAGACCTTGATCCATCAGGTTGTCTTTGGCTCTTGAGTCGATGAGGGCATCAAGGGAGAGTGTGACCCCAGGGTGATACAGGACAGCCCGTAACATGAGAAAGGGTCAGCTGGGTGATGGGGGTTTTTCGATCGAGCATATCAGGACTCCCAGGTTCACTAGCGAGCTAGGCCTTTTGGCTGAACAGGACAGGAGTGGATCAAGTGTCCAGGTTCCCCACAGCCTGGTGCGACCCAACTGCATAGGTTTCGGCTCCCCGGAGGGATTGGGACATGGAGCCGGCGAGAACAAGGTAACAGTGGGTCTAGCACAGGAGGACGAAATCGCCTGAACGGAAGTGTGCGGAGTGTGGACCCGTGCTGCACGGATCTGGGATGCTTACAGGAAGCCTTGGCAGAGAGTGAAGAAATCCAACTGAGAGATCGGAGACAGGTACTGTATGTGACGTGAAGATCTGGCGCTGACTGGCTGATTCCGCCTGCGTTAAAGCATTGGTCAGCCATAATGATCGAGAACAGGTGTGTTGAATCGGGGTGGAGTAGTGACGAAGGAAGCCAGCCAACAGATGTCTGTGCAAGCAAGCACACACACAAGCACGCTGCACTCCGAAAACAAAAACAAACCGGAGGGAAGGTAAGGTGTGTGTATGTGTGTGTGTGTGTGTGTGTGTGTGTGTGTGTGTGTGTGTGTGTGTGTGTGTATATATATATATATATATATATATATATATATATATATATATATATATATATATAGTGTTCTGAATGTCAACTAACACGTTTGCTTATTTCACTGTTTTTTTTTTTCCAAGTCACAAATATTTTTCTAAAGCCACAGTTCCTCAAAAACACACACATCCTGCCAAACTCTTCTCTCGGCACCTGTGATGGCAGAATGGATTTCCCTCCATGCACTTTACTTCGAAAAGCCACCAACCTTGGCTCTCGCCTTTGCCAATCCTGAAATTTGACAAATGTCTTGCCAGCATTTAAATTCTACCCCACTAAGCCTCCAAGTTTTCAGACCGGTCGGTAGGTGTCATTTTAATCCTACTGCCAGGGTCGCCTATTGCCAAAAATAGCCATTTTTATTTTGATTACTGTGGTTCTGATTCGGTTATTGATTGGTGCCTTGTCTAGGGTTGTTTCTGTCTAACTGGATGAGGTGCAGCACATTTTGAATATAAATCACTTTACTAAGTGTGGGATTATATCTGAAGAGTAGTTTTAGGAATCTGTCGCTACTGATGCCTTTTATCTGTGAGCACATGTATTCTGAAAAATATTGTCTATCGTAAAAATGTCTTTAAATGTTGTGACATGATATTTTTCACCCACCCCTATTTGCAAACCATTTTCCACATACTGAACGAGACATTCACTGCACTGTACCACCTCTTCTCAATCAGGAAATGCTGTCGCACACCCCACATGTACAGCCACTGATTGTGCAAGTTCCCCTACTTAGAAACATGAGAAAGGTCTGTAATTTTCATCATAGGTACACTTCAACTATGAGAAGAAAAATCCAGGAAATCACATTGTAGAATTTTTTAAAAATGTAATTGCAAATTATCGTGGAAAATAAGTATTTGGTCAATAAATTTGGTTCAACTCAATACTTTGTAACATAACCTTTGTTGGCAATGTTATCACCGGGTTGGCACAGACTGTAGCTGGTATTTTGGCCCATTCCTCCATGCAGATCTCCTCTAGAGCAGTGATGTTTTGGGGCAACACGGACTTTCAACTCCCTCCACAAATTTTCTATGGGGTTGAGGTCTGGAGACTGGCTAGGCCACTCCAGTATCTTAAAATCCTTTTTACGGAGCCACTCCTTCGTTGCCAGAGCGGTGTGTTTGGGATCATTATCACGCGGGAAGACCCAGCCACGTTCCATCTTCAATGCTCTCACTGATGGAAGGAGGTTTTTTTTCCTCATAAATTTTTTACAATTAAATTCTTTAAAAATCCTGCAATGTGATTTCCTGGATTTTTTTTCTCATTTTGTCTATCATAGTTGAAGTGTACCTATGATGAAAATTACAGAACTCTCTCATCTTTAGGAGAACTTGCACAATCAGTGGCTGACTAAATACTTTTTTTACCCCACTGTATTTATAGCTCTATCATGCTTGTGCAACGGCATCTGCAGTAGCCTGAAGTTACTACTACCTTAAACACACAAGGTGACTACTTTTTTTGTCCGGTGAGCTTATATATGTTATTTGTTATACTGAATTATTGATCATGTCGCGCACTTCTCCACAATGACATCTGGTGTGGCCTGGCCCCACAGGGCCCTGATGTAGAGTCACCCTTGATGAATATAATGGACTGTGTTCCAACCCAAAAATTTGTGATATGATACAGGATTATATAGGACAGGATTCTTTTGATAGGATCATTCTTATTGAAGAAGATGAGCTGGGCTAAGCCAGAAAATAAAAAAAGAACTTCATGGTTCATATTTCACAGATGTAATATTTCATTGAACAGTTACCAAGATGCATTGCTTGTTTCCCTTTGATATGAGAACTAGGAGATAAATAGGAGATAAAAGATAGTTTAGGATAATTTACCATCATTGTCTGTGTCCATTTGTTTAAAGATCTTGTCAGTGCGTTTTTCTGGAGTGGACTCGTCCTCCGGCATCTTCATCACTGATGACACCATTTTGTAAATGGCCTGTAGTTATGGAGAAAACATGAGTGGGTTACAAAGACATATAACAATATTACATATCGAACTGTCAAACATTGCTATTTTAGTCAGTTTTTCCATGCAATATTCTGATCATGAATAATAACCAGCCAATGTGAATCAACAGTTAAGTGCAGTAAACATCCTTTGTACTTAGTTGCCATTTTTGACAGCACCATATGGCTTGTACAACAGTTGATTGAAGAAGTCTGTTTGTTCAGGCAGGCACTATCACCAAACATTCAACTGAACTAATACTGATAGGAGACAAGCTGCCAAGGGAACAAGCACGTACAGAGTAAACATCGGAGAGCAAATATAGAGCATTTTCCAGTGCTTTCCAAGATTTGATCTTGAAGTTTCCATGACATACAGATGGCATGTTAGGGTTTTAATATTAAACAATGTTGTTGTTGTTATGTGCCATCGATTTGACGTTGACTCATGATAACGCTGTGGACAGCTGCCCTGAAATAGATCTGGTTATCAGCAAGTTTCCTAAAATTTAACAGACACCCATCCATGATTGTGTTGATTGTATCCATTGACTGAACTGAATGTCTTCCTTTTTCACGCTGACCTTATACTTTGCCAAGCATGATATCCTTTTCCTAGTGACTTTCCTTTCCTCATATGTCGGTAGTAAGACAGTTCAATCTAGTCCTTTGGGCTTCCAATGGCAACTTTAGCTTATTTTGCTTCAACACTGCTCCATTTGTTTAATCCATGCAGAATTCCTTTCCACCGCCACAAATCATAGGCGTCGATCTTCCTCCTGTCCATCTTCTTCTCTGCTTAATCTAGCATCCATATGATGTCACTGAGAACTAAAAATGGGCCCGATCCGAACCTATATCGCTTTTAGATTTATCATCTACGCCGCCCAAGGAGGTTGGGTCCCTTTTTGGAGTCTTGGTCCTCCTAAGGTTTCTTCCTCACAACACTTAGGGAGTTTTTTCTTGCCACTGTCGCCCTAGGCTTGCTCAATTTGGGATTGGACGTAGTTATTAGGAGATAATCTAAACTTGTAAAGTTGCTTTGAGACAATGCTCCATTGTAAAAAGCGCTATATAAATAAATCTGACTTGACTTGACTATATCTCATCCTATTCACTCATCGGATATCGGACGGACAGGGCCGATCCATATTCCATTCCCATCTCTTACCATAAACACATGGCAACTTCAGTGTGCAGCTTGAGTGAGAGAAAATAGTATAGCAGTTGCTTTTAACTACAATGTCATTGTAGTAAGAAAAAAGAATCTCAATTCAACTTATCAGAGCTCAAAAGCACTCAAAAGGTCAGCTCCACTTTCAGAAAAAAAGCTAAATGCAGTATGTGTGAAAAGCTGGTTCTGCTGTAAAGAACGATTCACTCTCTAAAATGGCAAAGCATCTGAAGCACCAGTACGAAATGCTTCAGCATTGTTCTGTGTTTGACCTAATGCAGGTTCTGAGTTTGCCGGGACAGTCTAAAACACTAAATATGGACAAAGCTTTACGTGGCTTAATGTACTGGCTAGGAAAACCAAAATTTTTTCTCAGTTTACAAAATTATTGACAAGTAAACTCTACTGCTGAAATGATGAACCCATGATGCAAAGGAAAACTAATGATTTTTCAGTTAAAGTCATGTCAAGTCAGATTTATTTATATAGCGCTTTTTACAATGGAGCATTGTCTCAAAGCAACTTTACAAGTTTAGATTATCTCCTAATAACTACGTCCAATCCCAAATTGAGCAAGCCTAGGGCGACAGTGGCAAGGAAAAACTCCCTGAGTGTTATAGGAAGAAACCTTGGGAGAACCAAGACTCAAAAAGGGACCCAACCTCCTTGGGCGGCATACCACCGTTAAGTTTTTTTTCTTCCAATGTAAGCCTATTTTACTAATCATGTCCGTCATTTCAGCAGTAGAAATTGCTTAACACCTAACCCTACACAGTACCAACAATAATATATAAAGTGCCAAAACCTCCTGTATTGGTATCGGCAGTTGTGCACTGGAATCGGATTGAAACTGAAAAACTGTGGATCGGCACATTGCTACTGTGAACTGTGAACGATTCCAAAACGGTGAAAAAAGGTGCCAAATGCTTAGGTAAAAAGAATACCTTTATTTTTAATATCTCTCTTCATTGCTAACAAGATGGGTGGCTGTACTGGATATTCCAGGGAGATGCTGGTGATGGTCTATGGAGCTGGCTAATGCAGCATTTGATGTAGGTGACTGCAGTCAGTTGAATGCGGTGCACTTCTGCACTGCTGGTGCCTTAGATGTTTTGCCATCGTGGAGGTGCTACCTCCTTTACAACAGCTCAACTTTCTACACTCACTGCATTTCACCTTTTCGTTTTCTCTCAAACTTTATTGAGTGTTTTTGAGAGTCCATATTTGGCTAAAATGCTCTAGTGGAGCATGTCAAAGCAAAACTATGTGATGACATATTACACGATGTGCCTGTCCTGCAGTGGTGGACAATAACTAAGTAAACATAATTAGTTACTATACTTAAGTTGTTTTTTTCTTGTACCTTTTACTGAAGCGTTTCCATATTGGGTGACTTTTTACTTTAACTTCAAAGTCAAATACCTTACTTTTACATTATGCAAAATCTGTCGTTCCCTTTGGCTTATGTATGTATACAAACATAACGTATAAAAACAACAGAAGGGAGAAGCAAGCACACCAAACAGGGTAGCCTATAGCTCGCACTTTGTTTTGGACTTGTTTTGACCTGTTGGACTAATTAATGACATTCTGTTAAAAGATTGGTGAGAGTGAGACTAATCTTTTCACCTAAAATTACTTGATTAAGCAAGAAGCTTGTTACAAACATGGACATTTGAGCCATAATAAATCATAGAACCTTTACTTTTGATACTTAAGTACATTCAAAGGCAAATACTTTTGTGCTTTTTCTCAAGTGGAGGTCTAAAGAGAGGACTTATTATTATTATTATTATTATTATTATTATTATTATTATTATTATTTATTTATCTGTTAATATTCACTTAGTTTATGTTTTTTGAGCTACTACTACAAACTTATTTGACTAGATAAATTTGTTTAATTCTTACATTTATCATCTAAGGCACCCAAGGAGGTTGGGTCCCTTTTTGAGTCTTGGTCCTCCCAAGGTTTCTTCCTTATAACGGTTAGGAAGTTTTTCCTTGCCACTGTCGCCCTAAGCTTGCTCAATTTGGGATTTGCCCTAGATATTGGAAGATCTGACTAAATCTGACTTGACTTGACTTCTACTTTTACTGGAGTAATATTTTACCATGGGTATCTCTACTTTCACTCAAATACATGGTTTGTGTACTTCATCAACCACTTCATCTGTGGATATGTGCCTGCAGATAGGTGCCTGCTTACAAAATCAAAAACAAAAATTCTATTTTTAACTGGTATCCAGTTCTTGGAATTTTGAAATCAGTTCGATTCAGAAGCAGGTTTCGATAACCAACCCTTCTGAGAACACCATGGCTCGAATGAGTCGGATCTTTGTGTGAAGAGTTACATCCCTGCAATTGAGATTTTTGACTACGCTGTTCTGCCCAGAGCAATGCTTTATCAGTTTCTTGCCTGCTTATCACCTCATTATAGATTTGTGATAATGTAGATGGAAGGCATAACAAGGGTTTTAAGGAAAACATGACACAAGAATATAGCTCATGCTCTTCTCTCACCTGCACTATCTCTAGCATCTCAGCTCGACTGATGTATCCATTTCCATCCAGGTCGTACATACTGAAGGCCCAGCGTAGCTTCTGCTCTAGTCCTCCACGTGATGTAACGCTCAGCGCGATGATGAACTCCCGGAAGTCAATTGTGGCATCGCCGTTGGTGTCAAATGTACGAAAAACATGCTCTGCAAATTTCGAGGCATCACCATATGGAAAAAAATTGGCATAGATTTTCTTGAACTCATCCACGGTTAAATGGCCGGTTGGACAATCTTTGAGAAAGCCGCGATACCACTCTTGTAACTCATGGTCTGAGAACTCTGTGTTTTCCCTCAGGTCATTTAAGACTTCAGGACGTAGTTTGCTGTTCTGTTTACCCATGATGCACCACTCCTATAACTGAACTGCTCTTCTAGTCCACTCCTGTGCCTGGAGTTCTCGCGTTACCCCTGAAAAATGATAATATGAATATACAATCAACTCCTAAAATATTGGCAACATTGGGAAAGCTGAGTTACAAATATGTGGTTAAGTAGCTTTATTTCACACTGTAGACATGACAGGAACCTAATCTTAATTTCAAGCCAATTTATTTAATGGACATAAAACACATCAAAAACCACGTGTCACAATGAATGGTACTAATTCTTATGAACTAATCATAACCAGAGCATGTTCCTAGGTTATTTATTATATTTACTTTACTTTTAAGTTAATCTGAGTACTTTCCCAAATTATCATAAAAGAATAAGGATGAGGATCTGATCGGATCTGGACAATGCGTTACCCCTAGTGAGACAGAAAAGTCTTGTATACATGGATACCATATAATGCCTGGTGAGGAGTTCTTTTAGTTCTTTTAGTAAATCCCAGAAGTTGAATCTGTTCATCTGGACATAGATTTTGTCGGAGAAACGTTCAGTCATCTAAGTGACTTCTTCAGTCCGAAGAACACTGAAGATGAGTGACGAAACGTTTCTCCGACAAAATGTCCAGATGAACAGATTCAACTTCTGGGATTTTCTTACCTGGATTATTGAGCATGCATCAAGACGTTCTTTTAGTAAAGATCACGAATAGCTCTAGATAACATTGGCAACCATCAACACAGTGTGAGGCACCAGCCAAATTATATGAGGACAGGGGCGTTCCTATTTTCCGGTATAAGGACATGTTAATGTAGGGCGAGATGTCATCCTGTATAGCACTTACAATTCTATATTTACAGTCAGACCTCAGTATGTGTGTCAAAAGATCACAGTTTAGCCCATCTGAATTCTCCACTGTCCAAACCCTTGAATCCCTAGTGGAGATTACAACATAAGCCAGAGGACTTTAATTTCAGATGCTGTTAGCACACCCTGGGCATTTTCTCTGAAGCCCAACATTGTGTAAAAGTAAACTCTCTGTTGAATCAAGCTTGCCATTTTTATCCCGCTCTACCACATACACCATCACATTTTGTCAAGCAAACCCAACATTAAACACTAATCTTGAGAATCACACCACTGTTTTTCACCACTGTCATTTCACAGTGCTGGCTCTGTGCCATTCAGAATGTGAGAGAATGTGTTAGGTGCCACATTAAGGAACTGTTAACTGCTCTCTGAAGTCATCAGCTCTTTTTATAGTTAAACAGGAACAATTCTGAAGATTCAGCTATTTCAGCTGTCTCGAATGATGGGTTCTTAACCTTTTTTTTAGAGTGCAGTTAATGTAAAATGTAGATAATGCATACAGTGAGAACCAAAAGTCTGAGGTCATTAGTGAAATTGCTTCTATTTTGGCATTTTCCTCAAATTTAATACGTTTTTCATTACAAATCAGAAAATCTTTTAAACAAATAAAGTATATCAAACACGGAACTTCTTAGTATTTCATATTTAAACTCCACACGTCATATTCATACTGGGCCAATTTAGAGTGACAATTAACCTAATACATGTATTTGAAATGTGGAATGAAATCAGAGTACTTGGAGTGAACCCACACAGACATGGGGAGGATCGCACCAACCACTTGCCGCCCATCAAATGCCCCATGAATGCTTTATGTGGTATAGGTCAGGGGACTGAAAGAAAGTACAGACAGCCAGAATTCCTTGATCTTCTTAAAGTAGTTTCAAGTAGTTGTTGCACAGTTTTGATGTGCGTTTTAGATCAGTATCCTGCTGCAGTATGAATCCTTCTCCACAAAGATCTAAACAAGCATTTTACTAGTGGCCTGAGACTAGTGGCCCTCACTGTAGATAGATTTGTTGTCAGCTCAACCAAGTAAAATGATAATTGGGACTGTACTGAAGCACAGAGCTGGCCCCTACATGGTTTAGTAGAACAAAGGAAGACACGTCTTCTGTGTTGAGATGGGTTCTATATCTGTACATCAGGTACTGTATCTGGGATGAAAACCCAAATTTCCATTTAAAAAAATGAGTAAAGGGAAATTTACGTCACTAAACACTTTTTTTTACATCACTAACCAAGTTTTCTTGGAATCCAAAATCTGTTAATAACTTCCCTGTGAACCTCTCATTCAATGCATCAATGGATAAATCGGTCTCTGTTACATTTTTGTCACCTCATTATAATGAAAACGTGAGTTTTTTTACGTGAGCAAATAAATGTTCAAGCAAAATTTAAAGTAGAAGAGGGTGGCAGTACAAAAAATTATTAATTTCACCTCACAACTATGTCAGCGATATCAGTGGTCTCAAACTTCTAAGGAAGACCTGCTGAGTTGCAGGTGCCATGGGCTTTCCTTTCCTTTGCCAGCACTTGCCACAACCTACACACTGAACATGCATCGTCTCCACAGTCTGTCAGAGTAAATCTGTACTCAAAGTATTTTTCATCATATTTTACTTGAGGCGGTACGGTGGTGCTGTGGTTGGCGCTGCTGCCCCACAGCTCCAGAGCTCTCCAGTTTGATTCCTGGCCTGGACTCAATCTGTGTGGAGAGTGTATGTCCTCTCCATGTCTGCACAGGTTCCCTCTGGGTACTCCTGTTCCTTCCACTTTGCAAAGACATGTCATAAGCCAAGTGTGATCTCTAAAGTGTCCCATTGTGAGTGGGTGAGAGTGCTTGAGAGTATACAGTATGTGTGTGCCATGTGATGAATTGGCACATGAATTGGATTAATCAATAATGAAAATGATTTTCTTTTCATTTTTATGTTATCCTCATTTTAATCCTTTCAGATTTATGTGGATTGACTTTGTGTTTTGTTCATACATTTCCACACGCTTCATTGCTAGCTAAAAGAAATACAGTAGCAGGTCAATTAACAATCGACCCATTTGAGTTTGTGGCCTGTTTGAGGTCCTTACCTCGTACCCTAAAAGTCTTGTTCTCTGTTTTTTAAATAGCACATTTTTACCGCAGTCTCTTAGTAAACCTTACCCTTTATAGAAATTAAATTATAGCATTTCTTCTGCACAACCCCCAGGTTAAGGACCTAGAAGACCTAGGCGTCTTGTTGGTCTTCAATTTGTTCTCAATACAAAAAAGAATCAAGAGCCCAGTTCCTAAGCACCACCAAAAATATGTATAGTAACATACATGTAAACATACAATCAGTAAAAGCTTTCGCTGGATGACCACAAACCAGACTAAGAATATGACAAATGCTGCTGGCAGGAAATTAATTCCGAAAGCAATCAGTGCTAAGTTATTATTAGATGTTGTACAGTTTCAAAAACATGTTTAACTGAGGATGAAAATTGCTAGAGCAACTAAATATGGCACTTTACCAAATAGATAATGAGCAACACATGGCATCATTATCAGAGAAGTGGTTATGAACAAAACATACTTATTTTGTAGTGTCCATTGCTTTTAGGAGGAAGAGTTTCCACTTAGTCAGCTTCCTAAATTTGTGTCTGGCCAGCTCAGTTGGGTGTAGTTTTACTTTTTACTCCCTCTCATTTTCCCTCAGACATCTGCCAAACCACAAGAAGCCCAGATATTTCCAGTCTATAGAAGAAAAACGCAGACTCATAACGCATTGCCATGGAAAAAATCCTTCACGTAAAAAGAACCATCCCACAGGTCCAATTTAGGTGCAAATTCAGAGCTGAACTCCAGGCCTAAGATTTTTTATGTCAAAATGAAAACTAGCTAGAGCAGAAATCCACAGCACATCTTTAAGGGTGGTGTGAAAGGCACTCTTCAAATCACAG
>JAJAGP010004081.1:0-57059 GCA_025084515.1 Ancistrus triradiatus | reverse complement strand
TCACACCAGATACTGAAAGCAGAGGTTCACATACTTTTGCCACTCACTAATATGTAATGTTGGATAATTTTCCTCATTAAATAAATGACCATGTATAATATTTTTGTCTCGTTTGTTTAACTGGGTTCTCTTTATCTACTTTTAGGACTTCTGATGATGTTTTAGGTCATATTTATGCAAAAATATAGAAAATTCTAAAGGCTTCACAAACTTTCAAGAACTACTGTATTTTCGTTTTGGCTTGTAGTAGAAACCTAACTCCTGATCATGTTTGTTTTTTGGCTCAGTGACCTTGTGTCATTTTATTCATTATTACAAGCATGTTTTGCTGCTACCCCTGTATGGACAAACAAAGCTGGCATGTAACAAAGAATGGTATGCCTCTGTTACGACAAAAGCTGAGTTTATGTGTTGGGTTTCTGTAGTTTTACGTAAGTCAAATGTCACCATGTCCAGTAGTATAATGGGTAAGTAGTCGTGCAATGCACAGTGACATTGGACTCTGGAGCAGTGGAAACATCCTTTGTAGTGGTGTTCTTCACCATCTTGCGGTCTGATCTGTATCTGGGTTTTGCAAATGGAAGGAGAATTATCTGAATGAATACACAGTGCCAACTGTAAAGTTTAGTGGAGATGGAATGGTGGTCTGTGGATATTTCTATTCTTTGGGCTACGATATAGTTAAACCCAAAACAAAATTAAGAGAGTAATCTGTTAAATATATACCAAATCATCAATTATTGGGTGCTCTCTGTTGGGAGTTTGCAATCACCAAACCAAATCCCTATATGTTTTACAAGTGGAAATAATACATATAATACGTAAGATATACTTAAATGTCTTTTAAAGATAAGTTAAAAGATTTTTATTTACCATTAATCTAATATATAAATAAAAACTTTTATTCCAAAAAACTTTTTCCAAGTTTCTATGTCATTACTGAAATACAGATCTTCCTTTTAGACCACAAAGTGAGACTGTATTTCTGTACCTCATGGCCACATGTTCAGTAGGTAGATCTGACCACAAAGTTTATCATATTAAATTTTTTGTGTTTTAAAATGGAATGATTTTATATGTGTACTTCGGGATGCACATGTACAGTAGCCAGAATAACCTTAAAATTTTTTATTTTTATTTATTTGAACCCAACAATGCAAGTAAGTTATATCACTTTTGTCAGATTATGCCAGCGATTCTAAATATGCCTTTTAAACGCAACTTTCGGAAATATAGGTCTCTCATCATTCAAAGAGATGGGAGGAATCTGGTCTTTTATGGCTGGAAATAACTGCCCGATGGCATTACCAAGATAGCGGCGGAGTGAACAGACTTATCTTATAATGACTTGCTGTTATTCATCGCAGACTGGAATAAATGTCACAGAAACAACCGTCAATCACTGACTATTTCTCAACATCATCGGGTATGAATGTAGCTTTGTCTATCTTTTGTGACCTTGTTAAGTCGCCAAGCTTGACTCTAGGCAAAAATAGCCACGAATCAGACATGGGCGAGATAAGGAGTGTAGGCTGTATACAACTAGCTGACTAACATGTTTTCAGCTCTGACTTTCAGCTCTGTCAGTAGAATGCTCCATATACGCAAGATCTTTTGAATGACTTTTCTGACACATTCAGCAGTCAGTTAGGAGGGAAATTAGTATGAAAATATTGTTCTGTGTAGAATTTAGCATACCATCAGTGGAAGAATAATGTAGGCTGTATTATAACCTACGCCCATTTTCGTTTTCAGCCATGGTGACGCTACAGCACAGGACTTACTGAAACTCTATCATTGACATAATGTCTACGGGAGGGAAGCTAGTGAAAGCATTCTTTTTTTAGACCCAGATAATCAAAAGCAAAAGTTTTAGATCATGATTTGGCACAATCTAACTTCATTGGTAGTGTTTTACTGAATGAACAGCGATCTGAAACCGCTAAGACGCTGGTGAAAAACGATATAACGCTGTTAATTAGCATAAACATATTTTCCGAGGATTAATATTGCAGGTCTGACAGCGAGTCTCACGGTTTTCATTCAGGGCAACAACTGCTGTGGTGAGTCATGCTCTGCCCTTAGCCGTACGGCGTTACTATGGGGATGGGCTCTGATACCCATTGACTTCTGCTGTGAAATCCTGCCTTGGACTCATGTCTGTGTAATGCAGGAGGAAGAAAGAGGGAGAGAGACAAAAAGAGAATTTATTCCGAAAACGCCTCAGCCAGGCTTCTACAAAAAGCCCAACGATGATGTCATTACCTCTGCTTTGCCCGCTTTCATTTACCGGAGTGGTGGTAGTCTGCCAAAAAGACTCTGCATTGTTCCTTACGGGCATGTGAGCCGTCTACAACGTGGCTCCAATGCCAAACAGTGCACTTGTTCTCTTTTCTGTTTAATTACAGAGGTAATCCATTTACCGCATTTTAATCAGTTGTTGCAAGGGAGTGACTTCATTTCACATTAACTAAAGATTGTATTCTTCAGGACTTGTAGCTCCCCTAACTGCTGTCCAGCTGGTCTCTCTCTCTTCTTCCTAATGTATGTCCATCTATTCAGGTCATGAGTTATGTATATGTTATTTGAATCACAATATTTGCTTATTTAATTTTGTAAAATCTCCAAAGGGCATATGTTTTATATTCATTCATTCATGTATATATTCATTCATTCATTCACTAGTCTTCAGTTAATAATTTATACTTGTCTGTTTTGTGAGCTAATCCCAGAAACACAGGGTGCAAAGCAATGACTCCACACTCACAATGAAAGGGTGTAACGGTGAGATTTATGTTGGACATTAAATGTAGAAGTAGTTGGAGGGAAAAAAACATGCAGACACATCCGGTGTAATAATGGGTATATATCTGTGTACTGCACAGTGACATTGGACTGTGGAGCAGTGGAAGCATATTCTCTGGAGTGATGATTCATCATGGCAGTCTGATATATAGTTGGGTTTTGCGAATGCAGATAATTCTCCTGCCATTCACAAAACCCAACTATATATCAGACTGCCGTGATGAAGGTTTTGTTTTGTAAAAGTTATTTTTATGGTTTGTGCTATGTCATTACTTAAACAGTTCTGCCTTTTGAACCCCATAATGCGACTGCACTCCTGTACCTCGTGTCCACTTGTTGAGTAGGTAGATCTGAAGAGAGAGTTTATCCTTTTAAATATTACAGTGTTTGTGTGTACAACTATTTAAACCTGTGCATGTCAGCCATTTACTTGTTTGCTTTTTCAAATATGCTCAGTATAAGCTAAAATTGTCAGTACCAAAATATTTATTATGTTTTAGAGAAGGCCTCCAAACTCCAGAGTTTGACACAAGTGCTACCTTTTGCACCATTATGCCAGACTTTGAGTCAATATGTACGATTTAAAAAACAAACTCATATCTTGATGCATGCTCAATAATCCAGGTAAGAAACCCACCTACAGGCCAGTGGCCACTCTTTCAAGGATGAAGACGTGCAGATCCTTGATAGGGAGGAACGATGGTTTGAACGCGGAGTAAAAGAAGCCATTTTTGTAAAACGGGAACGTCCATCCCTGAACTGAGAAGGGGGCCTCAGAGTGCACCTCTAACCATCTTACAACGCTGCTATCGCAGCCCTTCTCCAATCCTGTGGCCATTGTCATTAATGGATATGGTAATCTGCATATTAAACTGATCACTGGTCCCACTGTTATGTAATGGTGCTGGTATCAGTGGTTATGCAAAGGTACTGTACAGTGAGGCAAAAAAGTATTTAGTCAGCCACTGATTGTACAACTTCTTGTACTTAGAAAGATGAGAGAGGTCTGTAATTTTCATCATAGGTACACTTCAACTATGAGAGACACAATGAGAAAAAAAATCCAGGAAATCACATTGTAGGATTTTTAAAGAATTTAATTACGGTGTAAAAATAAGTATTTGGTCAATAACAAAAGTTCAACTCAATACTTTGTAACATAACCTTTATGTTACAAACGTTTCCTGTAAGTCTTCACCAGGTTGGCACAACACTGTAGCTGGTATTTTGGCCCATTCCTCCATGCAGATCTCCTCTAGAGCAGTGATGTTTTGGGGCTGTCGCTGGGCAACACGGACTTTCAACTCCCTCCACAAACTTTCTATGGGGTTGAGGTTTGGAGACTGGCTAAGCCACTCCAGGACCTTGAATTGCCATCTTCAATGCTGTCACTGATGGAAGGAGATTTTGGCTTAAAATCTCACGATACATGGCCCGTTCATTCTTCCCTTAACATGGATCAGTCGTCCTGTCCCCTTTGCAGAAAAACAGTCCCAAAGCATGATGTTTCCACCCCCATGCTTCACAGTAGGTATGGTGTTCTTGGGATGCAACTCAGCATTATTCTTCCTCCAGTTGAGTTGTTACCAAAAAGTTCTATTTTGGTTTCATTGACCACATGACATTCTCCCAAATTCATTCTTCTGGATCACCATGTTGCTCTCTGTGCAAACTTCAGGATCGGGCAGGACATTGTACGGCTTAAGCAGGGGGGGACACGCCTGGCACGGCAGGGATGCTGAGATTGCCCTTCGGCGTAGTGTTGTTAATGATGGTAGCCTTTGTTACTTGGTCCAGCTATTGCAGGTCATTCATCAGGTCCCTCCGTGTAGTTCTGGGATTTTTGACACCGTTGACATTTTGACCCCCTGGGATGAGATCTGCGTGGGGCCCCGATCGAGGGGGATTATCAATGGTCTTGTATGTCTTCCATTTTTTTATAATTGCTCCCACAGTTTATTCACACCAACCTGCTTGCCTATTGTAGATTCACTTTTCCCAGCCTGGTGCAGGTCTACAGTTTTCTTCCTGGTGTCCTTCGACAGCTCTTTGGTCTTGGCCATGGTTGAGTTTGGAGTCTGACTGTTTGAGGCTGTGGACAGGTGTCTTTTATACAGATAACGAGGTTAAACAGGTGCCATTAATACAAGTAACGAGTGGAAGACAGAAGAGCTTCTTAAAGAAGAAGTTACAGGTCTGTGAGAGCCAGAACTCTTGTTTGTTTGTGGGTGGCCAAATACTTATTTTCCACCATTATTTATAATTAAATTCTTAAAAAATCCTACAATGTGATTCCTGGATTTTGTCTCTCATAGTTGAAGTGTCCTATGATGGAAATTACAGACCTCTCTCATCTTCTAAGTAGGAGAGAAACTTCGCCCCAATCAGTGACTGACTAAAGTACTATAAGATTGGGAATGTTTTACAACTAGCTGAGACTGAAGAAGGTTCACTTAGCTGAGTGACGAAATACGGTTTATCGTCAGAAAAACCTTTAAGGTCAAGATGAACAGATTCAAACTCTGGGAAACAAACTCATAGACTCTACATACCCATTTAATCTAATTCAGGGTTGTAGGAGGGCAGCACAGGGTGCCAGTCCATCACATGACACATGTAGAGACACCGATTGCCCCTTTTTTTGGAGTGTGGTGGAAAACTGAAGGAAACCCATTCAGACACGCGGAGAACATGCAAAATCCACACAGGCAGCAGCCAGGCCAAGACTCAATCCTGTGTCTGTGGAGCTGTGTGGTGACAGCTAACTCCTGCACCACTATGCCGCCCCCAAAAACAGTATCAAATATCATAAAGACAAGATCCAACAATCGCCATGTGAAATAAAGAAACATGACCAAATGTTTAGATTTTCAGAATAAGTTTGTTTTATTCATGATCACTAGGATGGTTCCCTTTTACAGTAAATCAGCAGAAACCTACATTTGCGTTTAGACTGAATGAGATCATGGGTAGTATTGCGCTAAAGAGGAACTGAATTAGGATGCATCCAGCAGCAAGAAACAGGAACTATCACAGCGTCTTGTCAACAACATCTTAGGGCAAACAGAAGCAAAGCCCAATAATATGCATATTTCAGTACTATTAAGACAATTAACTTGTTCAAATATATCTTTTTAAAATAGTGTTCTTGTTTTAAGTTCTGTTATTAAATAAGTACATTCAAGATCATAACTAATATCACATGCAGAAATCAATGCATTGGCATGACGTCAGGGCAAACGAAGCTGGATGGACTGAAACCAAAGCGGTACTTTTAGCACTGAAGTCTGCTCTTGCATGTTGTTAATCACACTGATGCTAAAATGAAAAGGTTTCACGTGTTCCTAGTAGTCTGCTAGTTTGACCGGTATCTACAAGTTATGTAAAGCAGAGAAGTTGTACCGCTCTTTCGAATTTCTTCTTTTACAATTCAAGTCATTCAGGAGAAGAAAAACCTCACATCTTGAAGATGATGTGACGCCGCGTAGAGAGGTCATGTTATTGGTCTGGACAGTAATGTTTGAGTCAGTCCATCTAGGGTTAGATATTTGTCTCTGTACACATTTTGTGCATATGCGTATATTTCCTAGACTTCTTTGTTCAAGCTAGATCAGCAAAGCTATTTATAGCATTGCACTAATCCACAGTTAGCATTCATAACTTACAATGTGCAAGCTAATAAACATGACCAGAAGTCGCTGTTACTAAGGGCCAAAGTCTTTAAATTGTCCGTAAGCGTGTATATATATATGTATATATATATATATATATATATATATATATATATATATATATATATATATATATATATATATATATATATATAAAGTAACTTTTCCTTAGTGATTGTTGTTGAGAATAGAGAGTGATTTCTGTGTCTGTATATAGGCTCACATCATTTACAAGGCTGTTGGACTAAAGGTAATTCGATTTCTTTGGGCTCTGAGCACAGACCTTCCACACTATCCACAAGAGGAAAACAAGAAAACATAGTAAGACATCTAACTTAAAAAAAAAAAAAAAGACAAACCTGTTCTCACACAGAGAAAGAAAATCAACACCGACTACACAAGAGTACAATTTGGCTGCCATAGAGTTACCCTTGCACTATAAGTGTGTATCTCAAAGCTCTGCTGCCAAAACATCATTCATAGGTGAGCAGCAAAGGACCGAACAAGCTTATTACTATATTGTAGCAGATTGTATGTCACCGAAATCAAAATAATGTAATAATACAACAACAAACTACAAGATCCTTCCATACACAGTCACAACTTAACACTGTTTCTAAATCACAAAAAATAATTTGATAGTACGAAATGACAAAGTATCTTCCAAAGCAAATAAAACACTGACTGGCTATTTTGCTATAGCTGCTCAAACTAAAATACAACACACATTGAAAATATGCATCGACAGTGACAGTTTTGTTCTGCATTGAAAGTTAAATATGATAACCTAATCAAGAAAGCACAACACAAAAGGTAATACTGGTGCTGTAAAATATATCTAACACACTCATACTAATACTGTCTTGCAAGTCTATATGTGACTTCCAGCTCAATGAATCTACACAAACATAAAAATACCACGATTATTCATATGGGATATCACAGTCAGGCTTAATTTAGAAATGATGAGGTCCCGGAGCTTGTATTAATAACGGAGTTAGTAATCGGAGGAAATCATATACGAAGAGTAATGTGTGTGTGCATGTGTATATACAGCCATAATGTTAAAACCACCGCCTTGTTTCTGTTGTCCATTTGTTGCATACTTTATTAGCCCCTTTCACCCTGTTCCCACCACAGATCAGTGACACTGATGTCGTGGAGGTGTGTTTGTGTGTTGTTCTGGTATGAGTGGATCAGATCAGGCAGTGCTGCTGGAGTTATTAAATACCTCGGTGTCACTAGTGGACTGAAAATAATCCACCAACCAAATATATCCAGCCACCAGCACCTAACGCAAACTGTGCAGCATCAAATGAGCTGCTGTCTCTGACTTTACATCTACGAGTTGGAGCAATATGGGAGGACTGTCTTAATAGAGTGCACAGTAAGTGGGTAGTGATTAAAAACTCATTGTTGTGTCTGATCCACTTGTACCAGCACAATATACACTAACACACCTCCACCACCCAGCAAATACCTGATCTGTGAGCGTCCTGACCATTGAAGAACAGGGTGAAAGGGGACCAACAAAGTATGCAGAGCAACAGTTTCTAGAACTAGGAAGTGCATCTATATGGTTAGTGGAACTGATAAAATGGACAAGGAGGCAGTTTTAATGATATGGCTGCTCGGTCCACCATTCCTTATTTATATAGGATATATAAATAAATATTATTGTTATATGACGTAAGCTGAATAAATATGAGCAGCGCCTCAGTTTTAATGAATAAATTCATTGTTTATTCATTATTCAAGGAAATATTTATATGCAGTTGATGCACCCTTACCTCTTTCCCCTATGGCTTCCTGCTATCAGATTTTCACGCAAAACAATGTTTAAAATTTTGCATTTCGAAATTTGTGTCACTGCACATCTGATGTAAGGCTACCGACGTCTTTTAATGCCTCCTAATTCAAATCTGGCTGCTGTTCCGAAGCACCTCGGTGCTATGCATCTTTTCCATACTATTTAAAGTGCTTCTGCATTTTTGTGTAAACTTTTAGTTTGTCTCTAAACATACATATATATAATGCAGGAGGCACATCAAGAGGGCCTTGCTCTCCGTTTATGCAGTATATTGGAGAAATAGTGCTCATTTCGTGCTAACCCGCCATGTACACGGTCAAGTGGGCATATCTGTACTGCTACATAAACCACTGAAAGTTAGTGCTTCCAACAGAAGAGCTTCAAGTCCAATGACCTATATATCATAAGCAACAGACTCCTCAAAACCGTTATACAATCTTTAAAAAAAAAGCGAAACTTCCATAAACTATTGTAGACCTATAGTAAAATATTACATCTTGCATGTCGAAGCGCAAGTTGAGATACACCTTAGATACACACGCATCTATTTAACCAATCAGCACAGCTACAGAGCCGGATCCATATAACACAGACCTACAGCGACAGAATTCAGTGCTACCCAAATTCTGAATTAATCGCACGGAACATTTTGACATATTCTGTGCTAATACAGAATTTCGATTTGGCACTTGCGTATGCTTTGCGTTGAGTTTTTCGTTTGCCTGATAGGTGGCTGGTTGCGAGCTTGTTCTTTGCTGGTATGTGTACGGTATGTGCCTATAGTGGAAGTCTTATATACACAGCCTTGTTATCTGACTCTCATGCATGGTGGCCTTAACGTTGTGTTGTCTCAATAGTTTTGTTGTCTCAAATAGAGGATTACAGCAATAAAGAAAATACTCATATTCATGATATCTTATATTCAGCCTAGGCTGGAGCTACATCATTTCGTAAAGATGCATGCATGATATATGGAGTGGGGAATGCATGATGTACTTTTAAAATATATACGCTATGTTGTGCTTGAAATTTATATTAAGGGCAAATCAGGAATGTCTTAAACATCACTTGTCAAGGAGCCAAGAGAGACTTCTCCCACATTCCTTACTTCGTTAGTTCACGTTCTTTGCCCATGTCTGGCAGACCCAATCGAATAACACTAAATCTGGATTACTAGGGTCCTGCAGGCTATAAATGGCAGTTGATAGGATGAAGGTCTGTGGCTGGTAACTAATACACCGCCTAAGATTGAACTAATCATTAAAAATGGATGTTGCTAAATGGAAAATCTGCCTAAAACTCTATTTTGCAGGCAGGGAAAGATTCGTCTTGCATGACCACTGTGCTGCTGCTGGCCAAGACCATTATGTTCAGATCCTGTTGCTTCTTGTGAGTCTGCTGGTACCAGTCACGAGTCACCTCCGTATCATGGGTAGGGATCAGTGTCACCTGTGGAAACAATGGCAAATGGTTTTGTTTCAAATAATGTGGAACTTTACTAGACACGAGCAAAGCTGGAAAGCGTAAGCGTATTCACACCGAGGACAATTTTTTGGCACGAAAAAAACAGATTTTTAACATAGTAGGACCTTCACACCAAATGCGCCATGCTTTTTGTCCAAGCACTCTGAAAACTCCGTCTGCTTTTGCTTTCTTTCATTTCCTTTCTCTTACTGTGTCACGGAGATTTCGCCGTGTCTTTTTCACATTTTCGACTTGGATACGAGCAAAGATTAGTTCAGGAAGTTTTTTTTGAACAGACCAGAATGCACTTAGATAAACAAGAAAACAGTTCCATAGAGTCACTGTGAGATATTCACTGTCATTCCCCTCCTTTCAGTTATATTCTACCATTCTTTAATATCCTTGTTTTTAGAGTCAGCGTGTTGCTTGTTGACTCTTGTCCTCTGCTACTAGCAGGATGAGCTGTTCTGCCTGACAACCGAGCTCTGATTGGTCAGCCTGATGTTAATGCATTCAAACAACACAAACATTACAACAGGCTCCGATTAAAAAATTTCAGACTTGGTATGAAGGACGGAGTTAATATACACGTGTCCTTTTTCAAAACCTGATGTGGATTTTCGTTCGTGAAAAGGCCTTAAGGCTAGATTCACACAGCAGGTCACAGTGGCCCAACTCCGATTTTCTCTAGGCTGTTTACATTATATTTTCAATGTAACTTATATCAGACATTTGTCTGAACAGTTCACGCTCCAGAACAAAGGGCAATGCTTCAGGTGACCTGCTCTTCCAGAGGTAAACATTTCAAATGGAGACAACAGTAACAGGTATTTCTTTAAGGGTCATGTTGAAAAGGGCACGTTATCTGGCCACGATCACTTCTTTGGTTTGCATCCTTGGTTTCTTTAAACTTCGCTTTTAAGCATTTTATTTCACACTGCAGCCACGTCCTCCTGTGGCCTTGTTCAGCCATTTCTTTAGACACTTCTTCTAATCTTTACACATGCCTTCTGATTTTGTTTGCACAGAGACATCACTCCAAATATCTTTGATGTCTGTTATGGTGCTATCTCGCCACTGAAAACTTCCCTCACTGCTGTCATTTTCGCTTCTCCTCAGTGACCATATACAGTGGTGCTTGAACGTTTGTGAACCCTTTCAAATTTTTTATATTTATGCATAAATATGACCTAAAACATGATCAGATTTTCACACAACCTTTCTCCTTGCAACCCTGCCATGCACACCATTGTTGTTCAGTGTTCTTCTGATGGTGGACTCATGAACATCAACATTAGCCAATGTGAGAGAGGCCTTCAGTTGCTTAGAAGTTACCCTGGGGTCCTTTGTGACCTCGCCAACTATTACACGCCTTGCTCTTGGAGTGATCTTTGTTGGTCGACCACTCCTGGGGAGGGTAACAATGGTCTTGAATTTCTTCCTCCATTTGAGCACAATCTGTCTGACTGTGGATTGGTGGAGTCCAAACTCTTTAGAGATGGTTTTGTAGCCTTTCCCAGCCTGATTTGCTTCAACAACTCTATCTGAGGTCCTCAGAAATCTCAGAAATTAAGATGTGCCATGTAAACAGCAAACTCCGATTTCCCAGATCGGAATAAGGTCTAGAAATCAGATTACAGTATCTGATAAAGAGAGCTGGATTTTAGCTCTTTAATGGCATTTCTCAGCACATGTATCCTGTTAGACAGATTTCAATTGGTTTTCTCAGTCTGTGCATGCACGCAAGCAGAAGACGACAAGGTTGCCAGGTCTGTTTATTCTAAGGGACTTGGCTTTTTCTGGGGGTTTTTTCCATTGACCTGTGGCTTATTTTTCTCACGGGATCTGGCAACCTTGGAATTAAACGCAGTGAAATTGCTCCCAAACACTGTTGTGGACACTCAAAATGCAGTATATGGCCAAGGAAATCAAGAATTTCATTATGTAATTATTAACGTTTGAAGTTTACATAATATTCTTTTATGAGATTATTGCCATGCAAGTCATGTAAACCAGTTTCCCCAATATCTGACTACCCAAGTGCATATAAACTCGTTACAGTTATCAGATTATTAAGTGCATGAAAACGTACTCAGTGTCAGATTGTGTGTTTTTTCTGTTCACACTGCCCCAAACATAATACATCTCTGTCACATATTGGATTAGTGCCATTTTTTGCTGTGTAAACATAGTCTTTTAGTGTTTTACTGATAAGATACCTGCAGATTGGTTCCCCATTGTGCTTTGCCTTCAAGGAGTGCATCCAGAACTGCACGGCTAGGTTCTCCACTGCCAGGGTCATTTCCACTCACTACGTAGTATGCAGCACGCACCCGTTTGAAAAATTCTTGGTCAACATTTTTAGCGCTGCAGTGATTTGGAATGTAGGCAAGGTCAACATAGAAAGGTGGTCCAGGGGAAAAGCCAGCACTGGACTTCTGGTTGGAACCTGAAGGACAGATCATAAAGAAAATGGTTTTCATTTTTCATTGGTTTCATGCCAATTTCATTGTTTTTCTTTTGCTGTTCAATAATCGAACCATACCTATGATACTCTTCACGCCATTGACAAGCCCCTTTCCTGGATTGCTCTCTCCCTTAGAGGTCTGAGTGTCAGAATTCTGAGCTGAACGAAGTGCCTTCTCAGAGTCTAGTCTTTTAAGGGCTGGCCGATGAGGTGAGGAGTCTTTGGATGTCTGTTTAACAGGGCCTGCAGATCTCCTGCTCTTTGAATCCCCTTTACGTGCTGGAGACGAGGACTTTGGCTTGCCAAGGGACTTCCTTAAACCTTTATTGGTTTTGAGTTCTTTCTTTATAGGTCGTTCTGCATGACTCTGACCATTCAGAACAGCTTCTGGGTCTATCATGCACACATCCGGGCGAGGAGGTTGAGGGGCAGGGTCTTTCATTGGCGCCGGTGGGGGATCGTGGCTTCTTGGCGAGGATGAGCGGTGACCCCCTCCACTAGCAGCAGATGTCTTGTCCACTGGTAGGTGCTCAGCATCCTCATCTGAGTCGAGGTTCCCTTCAGCTGTGATGGACGGGCACTCCTCAGTCTCGGGTGGGACATCTGAGTCGGACTGAGAAGGAAGTGACTCACTCCCTGAGGTTGGAGGAGTTTCTTCTCCAGCAAGCGATACTCCATGTCCGGTTGCCGTGCCGCTAGAAGGGGCTTGAGATCCCTCTTTGGTGTCGCCATGGTGGCTGTGGGTATGGTGGCGCTGCTGCTTGTGAGAACGCTTTTTAACCGAATGCTGTTCACGCTCATCATCAAAATCACCCTCTTTTGAGCAGTCGCTTTTGGCCTCCTCCTCTCCCTCCTCACTGGAGAAGTGATGCGGGCTTGGGTTAATGAATGACGGCGAGAGTTCTCCCTTGCGGTGTTTGTATATTGGGGGTGAGCGAGACTCCATGGATAGTTCTGAAGGTCGAGTACAATCTGAAGCGAAAGGGCTTTTTTGAATAGACTCATCTGCGTCTGTTTTCTTGGGATCTTCCTTCTTCACTTCCGACTTGCCTTTGGAGTCTTCTTTAACCTTTTTTTCTTTCTCTGTGCACTCTTTCACTTCCACTGTTTGATCACCCATTCCTTTACTTTCTTCTGTTTTGTCTTTAGATTTTTCTGTCAGATCTGTCACATGTATCTGCTGCCCATCCACTTTTATATCAACCATTTGAACTTTTATCTCTGTTCTGTCAGTCTTCTCATCAGTACTTTCCTTTGCTGGAGTAGTTTCTGTCAGCTTGCCCTCCTCTTTCTTCTGTTTTTGCTGCTCTGAATGATCTTCCTTCTCACAGTCCTTCTTAACCTGTCCTGTTTTCTCTTCCTTTTCTTCCACTTCCCCTCGTTTTGTATCTGGCAGCTCCAAAGTGTGGCTTTCCCCTACTTTACCTGAAACATGAGAAACTGTGCAAATTTCTGTCGGTCCATTTGATGACTGTTCTGCTGCCAGCTGCGATGAATGCATGCCCAGAGACTGGTCACAATGAACGGCTGACTGGACTTTAGCATGTTGCTCGGGCGGTAAGGTTTCCTTTTGCTCGTGAGGTGCAGATCGGTCACATTCAATCCTACAGGGTAAGGTTCCTTCTTCAATATCCCTTGTGTGGCTCTCTTGTTTGATGGCAGAGGCTTTTTCATCGACGACTTTGTCTACTGGGTCAGCCTTCTTCAGTGGCACCATATCAAACATAACTGGTGAAGCAGAAGCCATTTCAGACTGCTCCGTTGCAGTTTTGGAGGAATCGGGTGATTTTGCACCAAGCGTTTCACTCACAGACACGCATTTTGGGTCAGAGACCAGATCTTTGTCTGATTTACTGCTTGCAGCATCTTCCTCTGACTTATCTTCTGCCGATGACGTCTGGTCTTGCAGGATAGACTTGGTCTCCTCCAGTGGACTCAGTGGAGAAAACCTTACAAGACTGGACAGTGACTCAGCGGTTGCTGTTACAGGTGTCAGTTTTTCAGAGACTTCTATGTATTCGTCTCTTGACTGTACTCCAGAGCTTAGATAGGACGAGTCTATGGCTAGAGACTCCTCCTCTTTGAGAGAAGAGTACTCGTAAGCACTTGGAAGCGTAATAGGAGTCTCTATCCCCTCTCCAAAGTGTTGCCCTGTAGAATACGAAGCAGAGGTTGATGAGGAATAACTGTAGGATGAAGATGAAGAGCTAGTCACATCAAGCATGGCCGATTGCGCGCTCTCTGTTTTTTTATCAGAGGTCTTCAGTAAGTCATACTCCTCATCACTGGGCTTGCCTAAATTGCTGTCTCTTTTCTTTGACAGCTCAGCACCCAGGCTGTCCATATCATGCGCAGATGTAAGCTCTGGCAAAGCTGTCTTCGGCGATGATTCAGCAGTCTTTCCTTCCAAAGTCTCTTTTGAATCCACTGATACATCAGCCTCTTCTTGTTTTTTAGAAGTGTGTTCTGTCACACAGGACTGTTTTTCTTTCTCATCGGCTTTTTCCTCACTTAACTGAGAATCCCTAGAATCAGACGCCACTTTGACTTCTTTCTCAGACATCTCTCTGGCACCCTTTTCCACATCCAAATCGCTGGTCTCCTCCTCTTCACCCTCCTCATCCTCGTCTTCATAATCATCTTCCTCCTCTGCTAACATCTTCTCACTTTTGACTGCGTGTGTCTCCGCCTCCTGCCTCGTACTTGCGCTCTCTGATGCGAGGACATTGTCGCGGATGGGCTGCACCTCAACACGAGAAGAATCCGAAACCTGACTGCTTAGACCTTTTGGAGAAGACTGACCAGGTAGGATAATCTTCTCTGGTGGTGAATATCTGCCTGAATAAAGCGGGTCCTCTCTGCTGTCAATTGTATCTAATTCTTCTCCTGCTGCTGCTGTTGGCTTAATGTCAATCTTCTGCTGAGATAATCTGGCTTGACTGTCTAGTTTGTCCTCAGTCTTGGTTGGTACCGGTGCGGTCTGAGGGCGTAACGGATCTTCTGAAGAGAGCTCTTCTTTGGAAGGGATGACATCATGAGTTTCAGTTTGAACAGATGTCGCAGTATCATATGCAGGTATTGTCTCTTCTGTCTTTACCTCCTTCACTTTCTCTTTTTCACTCTCAGGTTCTGACAGACTGGCACCACAAGTCTGCTTTTCTGACTGTTCAGAATGGGTGCCTTTTTCTTCCTCTTTTTTAACAGACAAACACACTTCCTCCTCAGTAGTCACTTTTTCCTTCTCCTGCTCTTCCTTCACCAATTTCTCTGGCTTTTCCTGGAAGTACCTGGACGAAAATGAACTTGATCCAGACGCAGAGGCGGTTTTGTTGTCGTAGGTCTCCACATACGCAAAACTTCTGTCCACGTAAGGGGTATCTCTGTCTAATTCTTCTTCTTGGTAACTTGCTTTGTTATCTTGCTCGGAGCAGGTAGTGGGACCACTTGTCTTCATCTCGGAGAATGTGTGATAATCAACCTTGCTGAATGATACCGGTTCTTCATCAGTTTGTTCCTCTATATACGCAGCTCCCTGCAGTGAGGACTGGCTTGACCTTCTGCTGTCACCTCCTTTAACTTCGAGATTAGATCTAGAGTATCTGTCTTTGTCCTCTCTGTCCTCAAGATCCCCTGAAACTGGTTTTTCATAGGGCTCATACTTGGATTGTTCATAGCTGCTCTTTTCAGACTTGTAGGTAGATCCATAGGTATCCACTTCCTCTTTATCTTTAGTTTTTTCATCAGTACTCTTTTTAGAAAGCCCTTCATCAACACTATCTAAACATGGAGACACCACCTCTCGCTCTTTTTCCATTTCTCTCTGCACTTCCTTTTCTGTTTCAACAGTGTCCGTGGAAGAAACCTTTGTTTCAAGCTTCATGGTCTCCTCAACATGACTGGTGGCATGAGGCAAATGCTCCAGTGCTGAAAAACCACCATGATCTGGAGAGGTTCTGGGGAAAGATGTGCTCTTTGGCTCATCTTTCTCCAAGTCTGCTAAAAGCATACTCGAGTCTTTTGGTAAATCTCTGCTATCTAAACGAGCTGCCGTCTCATCTTTTACACTGGTCGCTGTGCATGATGTTTGTTCAGTGAAGCTTTCCTTTATATCCTTTGGTTCCACCGAGAGTGGTCTTGAACCTGCACCGCCCATGCAGACGGCATCTCCTTCATCCTCCTCTGTACTTTCTTCATTATCCGAGTACTTTGTTGGAAATTCAGAGCCTAACACTATTTTTCCACCACTCCCTGCTTTTTCTGTTGCTAGAAATGAAGCACTGGATTTACTGTCTTCAAGACACTTTTCTTTGTACTCCAAATTCAGCTTTGCACTAATGTCCATTTTCACCGACTGCTCATCTCGGAGTTGCGGTGTCCTGGATGTAAGGTCTGTCTGATATTCCAGATCTTCCGTCTCAGAGCTTGATGCTGACATTTGCTTTACTTCTTCTGGAGCTGATTTCTCTGCCTCTTCAGCTAGTTTTGCCGTCATCGTTGGCAAGTCCTTTGTAAGTTCTTTCTGATATTCTGACTCAGGTTTTGAATCGACTGTCGTATCGGAGGTAGGTAAAGACGTTTTCTCAGAAAACGATTTGATGGGACCCTCTTGTAAAAGTTTATCTTTAGATTCTAACTCTGTTTTTTCTACAGACACTTCTGGTTGATCGAGTTTACAAATGTCATCAGTTTTTTTGGATAACAATTCCACATTTTGTATTTTAGTCTCTTCGATGTGTATCTCTTTAGTTTCTTGATCTTCACCAGATACATCTGTCTTTTCTGAAGCTAACATTGGTTTCTGAATTTTGGCCTCCTGTTTCTCTTTAGAGTCGTCACCCACTACATCTGTGGAATCTGCTTTCTCTGAAATAGTCTCAATGATGTTGCTGCCCTCTTTGTCCATATCCTTAGGTTCATGATCCAATCTTGGGGAAACATCAGCTAATTCTGGTGCCTGAGATGTGGTGTCTTCCATGACATTATCTTTACGTTTTTGACCCTCTGGTGTTGCGATATGCTCAGATATGAGACCAGTGTGGAGTTTCTGTTTGTCTTCAGAGATTGTATCTGATTTTTCTGATATTAACCAGTATGTTTGAGGTGGAATTTCCTCCTTTTCTTTTGTTTCTTGAGTGGTTGCGCATATTGATCCACTTTCTTCTTTCTTCTCTTCGGAAGGTTTCTCTGTCTTTTCTGAACCAAGATTTAATGTTGCTTTGCTTTCTTCCTTGTGTTTCACAGTGGATTCTTCATCATGTTTGAATGTTATGTCCGACTCCAGCTGATGCTCAGTTTCCCTCTTTTCTTTCTCTTCAGTTTCTTTTGTTTGTTGGTCTTTAGGTTCAAAGTCATACTTTAGTAGAGCTGATGGTTCTGAGGTTGTAGGCTGTATTTGGGATTTGATGTCTTCTATAATCGTTTGTTTAAGTTCTTGGTCAGGTTTACAGACCGACTCTGACTCTTCCGAAACTATAGATGGTGACATTTGAGGAAGGCTTATTTCTATTATTTTTTTAGTAGGTTCAAAATCTGGTTTTAATGATATTTGTATTTCTTCTGTTTCTACTGTTGCTGGCTTCTTTGTAGAATCTTCTTCATCTTTGAAGGTTAAATGTGTTTCATCTGACTTTAATACTGTAGTGTGTGTTGGCTCTGCTTGAGATTCTTGAACTTGGCTTGATGTTATCTCTACATCCTTTACCAGTGTACTCAGTTCATGTTGAGTCTCCACTACATGCTGATCTTTCACTTCACTTTTGGTTATCTGTTCTAACTGATATTTCACATCTCCCAACATCTCTTCTTCAAAGTCTTCATCAGTTTTGGCTAAAGGATCTGCTTTTTCTGTTAACAGTGATGGCTGGATGTCATCGACAGCTATTTTAGAAGGCATGTCTGTTTTCTCCAAAGTTCCTGGTTGTGTTGGATGCGTATGTTCTGCCTCTTTTTCTTTAGACTCTTGAACAGTTATGTGTGTTCTGTCAAGGTCTTCCAATGTTGACTTCATACTTACAGTTTCAGTAGCTTCTATTTTCTTTTCAGTTGGTTTATCCAGTTTATCCACATGTTCTGGTGGAGCCAGGACATCTTCAGGTTTCGCTTCCTTTGTTTCTTTTGCTTGTATCTCTGATAATGGTTGTACATCTTGAAGTTGTTTACTGACCACGTCTTTTTCTTTGTATTCATGTTCCAGCTTTGTATCAGCCTTTTCTGGTTTTGACTCTAAAATATGAGGTTGAGGTTCTTCAGTTTGTTTTTCTTTAGGCTCTCCCTCCTGTTTATCATCTGTTTTTGTTTTATCGAACACATCTTGAGGCAGCTCAGCCTGGACGTCCTCTTTTTCCGACTCTGAAATCTGTTTTACTTTAGATTCTAAAAAGGGCACGTCTGCTGTCTTGTCTTTCTCTGGGAGAGATGTATCTAGTTTCTCCTCCTTTTCTTTTTCATCTTCATAGAGCTCCTTTTCTTTTTTAATTTCATCTTTTTCTAGAACTGCTTTAACCTCTGGGGATTTATCAATGTGATCACGATCATCAGCAGATTGCTTTCCCAATTCCTCTATGTTCCTGTTGAGATCACATTGGTGTTTTTCCACATCACTTTGTTGCAGCATTGCTTCTTCACTGATCAATTTCTCTGCAGATAAATCTTTAGGCTCTTCTTTTTTCACTGACGTCTCTTCTTTTGTGGATAGTGGAACATATATAGTGGAAGAATCCTTTGTCACTTGGATTTGATCTAGCTCCTCCTCTTTTACCAAAGATGGTCCCTTCTTCTGTGTTTCTTCTTTATCTGTTTCTACACCTGTGTCTTGTTCAAGCTTTTCAGTTAGTATTATTTGTTTTTCACTTTCAGTTTCAACTTTGGGTTCAACGGTGCTTGTAAGCTTCTCATGTTCTTGTTTCGGTGATTCGTGGAACATCTTGGCTTTGTCTTCCACAGGTGATTGACGGAGAGGGGAGTGGGTGGCACTGGGAGGTCCAGACTGTGTAGGAGAGGCCATTTTAACAGTGCTGTCATCTGGGCTAAAGCAGCGTTCTTCTGCCTCTGAAGAAACACCTGACTCTGAAACTAAAGACTTAGAAGTGACTGGTGGTTTTGTAGCTATTTCTGAGCTAGGATCTTCTTTAGGTAATGTGATTGTTTTTCCCTCCTGCTCTTGAGGGGCCACTGATTGTTTATGCAGTGCGGACTCCAAAGAAGGTGACTCGGGGCTCTTGTCACCTTCTTTGTCTTTCATCTGCAGTTGATGGGAGACAGCATATGCATCCTGTAGCTTTCCAAGTGGAATGTCAACGTTTGGTGTTTGATCTTCATAGTCATCCTCCTCCTCTTCATCATCGTGTGTGGGGGCCGTGATGTCATCTGTTCTTCCCTCCATTGGAAGTGGTGGACATTCCTCTGATGGAGGTGATTTGAAACCCTTGTCCTCTTCGAGAGAAGAAGTTGGCGAGATGGTTCCAGCAGAGTGTAAGTAGTCTCGTCCCTGGGTAGCTTCAGATTGTTTTATAGGATGTACACTGTTGACCGTGTCCAGATCTAGTGAGCTCTTTGCAGTGTCTTCAGTCTGTGGTGCTGTGACAGATGCTACTGACTGGTCCTCAGTGACCGAGGTTGGTAATGAGGACAGTTTTTCATATTCGGTGATCGATGTGGCTGAGGAGACGTGCTCTTCCTCTGCCAGTGGTGCTGCTATTATACTAGTGTACAATGAAATTGCAGGTTCTTGGACACCCATAAATGCCTTGCCATCACCCAGCGCTTGGATCTCCTTCACACCATGGATTGCATCAAAGGAGTCTGTTTGGTCTGGTACTGAAACATTATAGGTGCCAACTTCATACTGATGGTGGGGTAGTCTTTCCTCTGCTTCCTCATGAATCTCTTCATCTGAGATGGTTTGCTCTGTCTCCGAGTAACCTGGTATGGTCTCATCCTGGATATATGATAAACTCTCTGTTGCAGCAGCTCCTTGAACTGTGGAGGTAGCTCCTCCAACAGTGGCAGCCTCATCCTCTTTGGCTGCCTGAGTCTCCTCGCTTTTCTTGTACTGCGATTCTTTCTCATCAGTAACATCTTTGATCTCTTCATCTGCAATAGCATCCAAATCTTCAGCCTCCTCCAACTCGGCTTTTTCAACAACATTTTCATCTTCCATTTGCTCTTCTTCAATTTCAGTCTTTGTTACCACAGTAGTTTCTTCCCTGCCTCTGTGCTTCTCCATCTCCTCCACCTCATGTTTTCTGTCAACTCCTTCCAATTCTTTGCTGTCCTTTGCCAACCCTTCATCTTCCTCATCCCCAATGCCCATGTCCTCCTCCTCTTCCACTGTCTTCTTTTCCACAGTTAGCACTTCTTCCTCTTCATCCTCCTCATCCTCTATAGCCGTGCCTTCATCCTCAAATTTATCACCCTCTTGTGCTTGCTGCTCAGCTTCAGTTTTCTTAGACGCCTTCATCTCTTCCGCTGCCTCTTTTTCCGGAGAGCCTGGTTCCTGGACAGTTTGTGCAACCATCTGAGCAACCAGGGCCTCTTCTTTCTCATCAGCACTGTACGGTGGTTTGCTTAATTCATCTTTATCTGGGAGCTTTTCTTCTTTCTCAAGCTGATCTATGCCTTTGTTTTCTCTGAGCTCCTCAAAATCCTTTGGCAGGTCTTCTGGACTTGATGGAAGAGATTTGACCTCTCCTGTTCCATTCTCCTGAGTTGCAGACTCAGCTTTCTTGGCATCTGCCTCTGGAACAATCTCTGCCTTTGCAATCTTGGACGTCTTGCTTTTTGTTGTTTTGGGCTTCGCTTGGGTTTTGGCTTTGTGAAGAGTCTTTCTGACTTCAGGTGTGAAGGGTTTTAGGTCAGGTTTAGTTATTTTCCTCAGTTCTGGTTTTGATACGTCCTTCTTTATTTTCTTTTCATCTTTTTTAACAGCGTCGTCTTGTTTGTCTTTCTTGATCTCTTTCTTTTCCTTGTCCTTTTTCTCATCCATTTTGGACGTCCTTTCTTTAATGTGTTTTTTCAGTGATTTCTCCTTCATTAACTTTTTCTTTTCTGTTGTTTCTGTTTTCGGTTTCAATGGTCTGGGGTGTTTTTTCTCCTCTTTTTTCTCTGATTTATTCTCCTTGACAGACTCGCTCTTGGTCTCGAGGATGGAAGTGTCTTCCTGAACATCAGATTCTTTTTTGACGGTCTTTGTAGGTGTCTGTGTCTTGGGTGATGACTTAAGACTTTCTTTGCTATCAGTTCTTTGCTTTAATTTTGTCTGTTTCATAGTAGATGGTGAAACGCCCGAGGCTATGTCCTTCTGCGTAGCCACTGGATATCGTAGAAAGTCCAGGTGCTTTAGCTTTTCAAGCCCCTCAAGGATTTTGTTTTGGGGTGCATTGCCAGGAAACAGAACTCTGACAATCTTCTCTGTTGGGCTAGCAGGGAGCCACACCACAAGAGCCGTGATAGATGTTAAGTATGGCACCGATATTTCTCCCTCCTTTCCATTGGGAAGCACAATCCCAGTTTTAGCCTTACTGTTACCAGCCCATTTCTGCATAAGGAACTGCATTTCCTTACTGTCCTTTACAGGATTAAGGACAAACATGTCTAACCTACCTACACCCATTTTGTGAAAAAGAGTGATGGGTTCAGTTGTATTACTTACTACACGGAAAAGAGGTTCAGGTGTAATTCCAAGTTTGTCAAGGTATTGCAGTGTCAGCGAGGCCTCCTCAATGCTACGCTTTACTTTTAAGTTTGATTCAGATGTGCGTAGCTTCTCGGGTACATTGAAGAACACGACTCCAAGCTCTGGTGAGATGAGGTTCTTCATCCAGTCGCTGTAGTTGGTTGAGCCCTGTGACTGCTCTTCTTCCTGTTCTGCTATCTTCCTTTGAAGGAGTCCATTAATGCCAGGGAGGTTGTCCGCGCCAATGTGGGTGAGTAGAATGGAATCAATACGATCCAAGTGTCTAACAAGCTTCCAGAAGCATGACTTCCTCTCAGAGCCACCATCAATCAGGATATTAAAGCCATTGACTGCAAACAGGGCCGAGTCCCCTCTTCCACCAGGAAAGATGTAGCAGCAAGGCTTGGACAGCTTAAGGAATCCTCCAGAAGTGGGTGGCTCAAGCAGGTCAAATGGGGACGGCACATCCACAGTCTCAGAAACGTACTCTGTGAACTCTGAGACACCTTCCATTTTGGGGAGTATGGGCTCAGGATTTAATTTAAAGTCCATAATCTCCCTCAAATGCGATCCTATGGAGCTCCAACCTGCCTCAGAGCGGCAGGACACAGTGAGCGTTGGCCGCTGCCCTGGGTCTGCTTTTTTGACCTATATGTAAAAAGAGAATGTCATAAAGAATAATAGCCAGCAGTATAGTAGTAGTCCAAAAGTATTACAATAGCGGTAATAGATCCATAATGTTTTGTGTTAGTCATATCAGGTATTAAGGCTGTAAACAACTGATTGCTGTTTTTACATCTACAATATAATATGTATATAATATTAAGTTGACCTAAGTGTCTAGGAACTTTCAAGCAGTAATCCATGACTTCATGTTTCACTGGGTAATATATACACTATGGACAAAAGTATTGGGACACCTACACTTTACACCTACAGGAGCTTTTACACATTCTAAATTCATAGGCATTAATAACTGCTTCCACTCCTCTGGGAAGGCTTTCTACAAGATTTTGGAGTGTGTCTGTGGGAATTGTTGCCCATCCATCCAGAAGAACATTTGTGAGGTCAGACATTGATGCAGTACGTAAGGGCCTGGCTCACAATCTACTTCATCCCAAAAGTGTTCAGTGGGGTTGAGGTCAGGGCAAAGTGTGGGCCAGTCAAGTTCTTCTACACCAAACTCACCCAGCCATGCCTTTAGTTACCTTGCTTTTGTGCACTGGGGCATATTCATACTGGAATGGAAAAGAACCTTCCCCAAACTGTTCCCACAAAGTTGTAAGTTGTCCAAAATGTTTAGGTATGCTGAAGTATTAAGATTTTCCTTCACTGAAACTAAGGGACTTGGGACAATCCTTGAAAAACAGCCCCATAGCGTTATCCTTCCTCCACCCTACTTTGCAGTTGGCACAATGCAGCAGCAGTTCTACATTTTTCCATTAGACACGTCAGTTTCCTCTGATCCAATTTCGTGTAATTGATTAACCTAACATGCATGTCTTTGGACTGTGGGAGAAAACCGGAGTACCCGGAGTAAACCCACACATACACGGGGAGGACATGCAGACTCCACACAGAAAGGACCCAGACCACTCCACCCTGCGATTAAACCCAGGACCTTCTTGCTTTGAGGTGGCAGTGCTATCCATCGTGCCACCGTGCCGCCCACCTAAAACATATAGTTATGCCTGACAACATGGCCACTGAGTCTACTTATAAAACGCACATAAATCGGAAAACTATAAAATGTAGATTTTAATGTACATACTTTTAGGATGCTGCAATGCCCCTGACTTACCTCAGGATCAGCAAAGACACGTAATAAGGCTTGATAAGTAAACACTCCAGTTTGAAGAAGCAGGTCACCTTGGTCTGAGTTCTGCCCACTCAGGACCAGTAGCTTGTGCACAGCTGGGTCAGATACAAGAGAATGGATCTAGGACAAAGACAGGACAAAATGAGTACTTACAATGCAACACTGAACTACTTTGACAAGGACAGATAGTTGTTTATCCAGTAATGTAATAATATATGTTTCAGCAAGTTAGCACTGCGGTCTAACATGCTAGCTCAATACTACAGGGACCCGGGTTCGAGTTGTGACATTGCATTCCACCCAGGTTGGGTGTGACATGCGCAATACACAGACATAACCGGAGTTAAATAGTCGAAACCAGAACACTTGTACAATATATTTTCTAACAGTTTGGTGCATAGATACTCAAATGCAATATAATCTTTCTTAACACTTCTTCACTTCACTTCATTTTCTTGTCCACTTTTTGTGCTAAATATTTGGACAGAACCTGCAATAACTGGAATCTTGAATCTTCACATGCAGGCACAAAGGGACAGGATGGCAGTTGGAGGAACACCCTGGCGCTGCAACGCCTATCTATGATCGACTGGCTTCCCTTCCAGGGCAAGCTTAAACCCCCACCCCGTGTTCTTCGGGGACAGGCACCGGACATCATTTCCCCCTGACCCGACCAGTAAAAAGTGGAGTTGTGAACGTGAAAAAGTCAGTCAGATTTGGATTGATGTGTGTAGTCTCACATCTGAATAAACCTCTTGCCTGAGAAGCCTACCTCTGAAAGAACTGTATCTTCTGATGGATTGACTAAAACCACTGTCTGAAGCACATCGCTTCTGTGGTGCAGAGTCCTTTGTCCTGCAACAAACATACAAAATTAAATACCGATCATATCACATAGGTTGACATATGACATAATGTCAGTTCACCAAAAGGAAAGAAATTAAAAGTGTAACAATATAATGATGCAACTGCTAAAAACACCTAAACACAAGACAATTTTTAACCATCCAGTTTAATGAGGATCAGTTAAACTACTTAGGACTGAACTAACACTGAGAGATAAAAGGTATTAACAGTGGCTTTCATGTGAAATGGCTCAAGACAAGATTAACTGCCGTCCTTAATACCCTCCATTTCAAAATACATAATTAATCTTTTTTAAACTCATTAATTATGAAGGACTGAACTTGCAAAGGAGAAGCAGTTTTTACAGTACGTGAAAAATATTCAAAGAATTCAGCGTATAAAATCTCATATTCATAACTCTAACTATTAATATCTTTATATCTGTAAAGCTGTAGTCCATAGCTAACAAAGCTTATCCAGAAAACAATACATTAGATGCATGTCGCATCTAATCGTGATATTGACACGAGGGCTAATAAATTACCGTATTTTTCGGACCATAAGGCGCACTTCAAATCCTTTAATTTTCTCAAAAATCGACAGTGCGCCTTTAAATGCGGTGCGTCTAATGTATGAATGAATTCTGGTTGTGCTTTCTGACCTACAACCGATTGTAGATGGTACACGGCGGTCATAAATCTGTCAAAATGTTTTAGAGCATGGTCTTTGGTAGGTTACGAAGCTTAAGGCAAACGTAGTGCGCAGCATCGCGGAGTAATACGGTATGTGCTTCAGCATTAGGGTACGTGCATTCATTCATTTATTTTCGAAGCGGATTTCAAACTCAACGCTATCAGTCACGCAGTACAACATGGACATAGAGCAGCTGCGAGAGAATTCAACATTAACGAATCAATGGTACAGAATTGGAGGAAGCAAGAAGACGCCCTGAGCCAGGTAAAGACCAAACTGAGCTTCCGACGGAACTTAAGAGTTTTGTTTCATTTGATGCGTCTTATAACCCGGTGCGCTTTATGTATGAAAGTATACCCGTTAGCAGCCGATCATTGATATTGCGTCTTATAGCCCGGTGCGCTTTATGGCCCGGAAAATACGGTACGTGATGAAAAAAACTGTGATGCCGTGATCATACTGCTACACTGATTTTAGAGCGTCCATGCATTTATCACCAAGACAACGCAAAACTAGTCAAATCAGAAAAAGTTAGGACTGAAATATGTAAATCCCCTCCAGTCGTTTTTTAAGGAACCCTGTTTTTAAACATCAATAATTTTCTCAAACATTTACTGGCCACTGGAGATCCTCTGTCCACCTTTGCTCCTCAAAGACTGAGCCTTTCATGGATACTAATTTTATACCAAATCATGATTATAATTACTTCTTGACATCACCTGTTTGAAATCACATCATAATTTTAGTTTTAAAAAAAAATCATTATTAGCCATAAATTGCCCCTGTCCCAGGAGTAGATCTTTATTAATATATAAAGTGAAGCTGATCAGACAAAACATTAAATATCTTTGGTTCATACTGTCTGAGTCAAAGTACATGCAAGGAGCACTGCATTTTTTTATATTTGCATTTTCCATACTGTCCCAACTATTTCTGATTTGGGGTTGTATAATGACATGCAAATATACTGGAACAAAAAATATGAGTGATAGAGAAATTCTGAAACCATGTTTGGATTCTGCATGCAAAAATACATAAGACATAGGTATATTTTTACATGGGACAAAATTTTTGTTAACCAGCAAAATATTTCTCTTGTCTTTTTGAACTAAAAAGACATTGCATTCATCTGCTCATTTACCTTTAATACACTGCCTGGCCAAAAAAAAAGGTCACACACTCAAATATTTCGCTTTGATTACGTCACGCATTTGCTGTGGCATCGTTTCCATTCATTTTCCCCCCCAAGATCTTCTATTGATGATGGGAGAATTGGACCACTGCACAAAGTCTTCTCCAGCACATCCCAAAGATTCTCAATGGGGTTCAGGTCTGGACTCTGTGGTGGCCAATCCATGTGTGAAAATGATGTCTCATGCTCCCTGAACCACTCTTTCACAATTTGACCCTTCTGAAACAGATTAACATCATTTCCAGGACCACAGGATAGTTGTTTAACAACTAAGAAGCTATCACTGCATCAGTTAGGGTTAAATAACTTGTTACCAGCTGAAACATAATCTTTAATTTTTTAAGCATTTAACTATTTGAGTAGTTAAATCCAGGTGGTGGCCCTTTTTTGGGCCAGACAGTGTACGAGCACTTAATAAAATCTCATATAATAGCTGTACACTCCCACGCTGTAGGTGCTTCCATGCTGTTCTGACCTATGTGAGAAGCTTATTCATCACTGCCATTATGTTAAATGAACATGTTCCTCACAATCTAGCCAGTCATTTCTTAACCCAGTCGAACAACTGCACCCCAGTCCTACCTCAATTGACCTGTTTGATAAAAATATCCACTTATGAACACCCAGAATGAGAGCACTATGTTATAATAAGCTCAAGCAGAACACTGGTAGACCAAGCCACTGCACTGCTCCAGATAGTGTGTTCCAGATATAATCACCCCAGAGGAATAGGCCTGTGGAAGTTGGGAATAAAATCACCTCATCTGACGTGAACCAACTCTTCATAGTGTTGCTTCATGCCGTCATATCATGTGGGCTTTTTTTGTATTCTGACCTTGAGTTTCAGGTGCTGACAAAGCAATCTTCAATCCGCTAACAAATTACGACAGTTTGCTCTGCAGGTTTTTCCACACTACCTCTATTTCTAGGCCTTGAGTTTTGTAGGTGCAAGTTGGGGCCTCTGATATATTGCTTTTCAGAACTTCCTAAGCCACTTTTATATTTCGTCATTACCAACACACTGTTTAGGGCTTCGGTAAATTTGTTTATTTACAGCATACGTACAGTGAATCCCCCAAAACAGTACTTATTAACAGTGTAGTTAATAATTTGTTAATAATATTGGGAGCCCTGAAAGCAGGGTTCAAATGTATACAAATAAATTTGAATTTACTAGGGGTACCTTTTCTTATAGCTAAAGCAAAACCTGGGTGATAAAGTGTAACCAAAAACTAAATAACAAAAATAATAATAAAAACTCATAAATAACCAAATAAAAATTGTACAGCTGTTTCAGTTTGCATAAATAAAGCTCTTTACTTTTTAATTATGTTTAAAAAAAAAAGAGCTAGTTAATTTCCCTCATGTTTTATCTCCACTTGTCCCAGGTCACAAGGGAGGATGGTGCTTATCCCGGAGAATAAAGGGCACAGATGTAAGCATGCCCTGTATGGGATGCCAGTCCATTGGGTCACTGATGCAGCAACTGGCAATGGTCTACTGACTTTCCTCCCCCCTCTCAGCCAGTCATGCATGTTTGTGATTCCTGGCCCTGCCGGAAAGCACAGCTGGAACTCGAACCAAGGTCTCCATGTTGGTGGGTTAGGATATTAGGCCACTGCACCTCCAGAGCTTCACTGCTTTTTAAAAACTTTATTAAAATGAGTTTTTTTTAACAAATATACTTAAATGACAATGGCAGCATAAGGCTCAGAGACATCTAAATCGGCATTTATCACTTTGCTCATTTAGACAACTACAACTACAAAATAAAGCCTTACATAAGAAGTTCCTAATGGAGATCATGCTGAGCATTTGGTGCCTCGAAATATCCACAGACACTTTAGAGATACAGATATCACTGCTCATAGTGGTGCGGGATTTCTTGACCTCTTCAGGAGTATGTTCTACAAAGAACATTTAGAATATAACACAGGTCTTTTTATGTTCATCCTTCAAGACTGTGCTAAAAATATTTCTAAATGGTTTATTGTAATCTCATTTTCGCAAGTGATTTATCTGCATCCGGAGCAATATTTTGTCAGGCAATAAACACTCTACTTTTTAATTAACCACAGGTTTAGTTATTTTGTAGATAACTCTGACACTTTAACAGGCCATGTCTCCTCCCCTCCAGAAACACCTCTGACATATTGTTTCTTCAAACTGTCTGCAAACGTGTTAGCATTTAGCTTTAACCTTATGTTCTACTGTACCTTCACAGGCACCGTCCTGTCCTAGTTTCTTAATGTAATCCCAATCCTGTGATCCGGCAGCCCTTTTTTTGTCCTGCGCTTAAGCTAGTTAAAGCCTTTAAGTTAATTGCAGCTGCATTACTGAATCTGGGACCAACCCCTGGGTAAATATGGTAATGACAAAAAGTTATAATCTATATTGATCCAGGATGTATTAAAATGTTACACACTGTGACACATTTTTATTCCAATGAGTAATAAAACAAAATTGTATATAAGGGGAACTTTCAAATTCATGTTATAAATTCATGTTCTAAATACTTCATTACAAAATAAATAGTTTAGGTATTAAAATATCATTGCATCACCGAAAATACTTGTGCATCAAAATCATTATGATTTCCATTTTTTAATGGTTTAAACATCAGGACTTTGCTACTTTGGTCTTGTCTCCAACCTAGAAATTGAAGTTTCTATGCTGTAATAAAATGATAAACAAGTGACAAATTCAAAATGTGTGTTTTTACAATAACTAAAAGACACAAAATGCATTATTTTTGTTCATATATATATACACATATATATAGGATTTTTAAAGAATTTAATTGTAAATTATGGTGGAAAATAAGTATTTGGTCACCCACAAAGAAGCATGGTTTCTGGCTCTCACAGACCTGTAACTTCTTCTTTAAGAAGCTCTTCTGTCCTCCACTCGTTACCTGTATTAATGGCACCTGTTTGACCTCTTTATCTGTATTAAAGACACCTGTCCACAGCCTCAACAGTCAGACTCCAAACTCAACCATGGCCAAGACCAAAGAGCTGTTGAAAGGACACCAGGAAGAAAAAAATTGTAGCCCTGCACTCAGGCTGGGAAGAGTGAATTCTACATAGGCAAGCAGGTTTGGTGTGAATAAATCAAACTGTGGGAGCAATTGTAAGAAAATGGAAGACATACAAGACCATTGATAAATCTCCCCTCGAATGGGGCTCCCCACGCAAGATCTCATCCCGTGGGGTCAAAATGATCATGAGAACGGTGAACAAAAATCCCAGAACTACACGGAGGGACCCGATGAATGACCTGAAGAAAGCTGGGACCAAAGTAACAAGGCTACCATCAGTAACGCACTACGCCGAGAGGGACTCAGATCCTGCAGCGACAGGGGTGTCCCCCTGCTTAAGCCAGTACATGTACAGGCTCGTCTGAAGTTTAACGTTAAACGTTTAAGTTTTAAGTTTAAAAACTCAACTCATCATGTTTGGAGGAGGAAGAAGAATGCTGAGTTGCATCCCAAGAACACCATACCTACTGTGAAGCATGTGGGTGGAAACATCATGCTTTGGGGCTGTTTTTCTGCAAAGGGGACAGGACGACTGATCCGTGTTAAGGGAAGAATGAACGAGGCCATGTATCGTGAGATTTTAAGCCAAAACCTCCTTCCATCAGTGACAGCACTGAAGATGGAACGTGGCTGGGTCTTCCAGCATGACAATGATCCCAAACACACCGCTCAGGCAACGAAGGAGTGGCTCCGTAAAAAGCATTTCAAGGTCTTGGAGTGGCCTAGCCAGTCTCCAGACCTCAACCCCATAAAAAAAGGGGTGGAGGGAGTTGAAAGTCCGTGTTGCCCCAAAACATCACTGCTCTAGAGGAGATCTGCATGGAGGAATGGGCCAAAATACCAGCTACAGTGTGTGCCAACCTGGTGAAGACTTACAGGAAACGTTTGACCTCTGTCACTACCAAGAAAGGTTAAGTTACATTGAGTACGGAGTTGAACTTTTGTTATTGACCAAATACATATTTTCCTCCATAGTTTACAATTAAATTCTTTAGAAATCCTACAATGTCTCTCATAGTTGAAGTGTACCTACGATGAAAATTACAGACCTCTCTCATCTTTCTAAGTAGGAGAACTTGCACTAACCTGACTAACTTGACTATATATATATACATACATAAACATACAGTGTTACCTTGGTTCCCATCATTAATTAATTTCAAAAGGCTTGTCCAGAACTGAAAATGACAAGTACCAAGCAAATTTTTCCCATAAGGAATAATGTAAATTGAATGAATCTGTCAAATCCATCCTACGTTTGTATCATAAACCGATGAGCTTAATATAGGCTATACTGTATCATAGCACAGCCTACTACACTTTAACATTAACACTTATACATTAACCTACATTTGGCCAAAATCATTAACACAAAGCTTATTTTATAACAAAGTGTTGAAAATGTCATGTAAGTTAGTGAGCAATGGATTAAAAGTGAAAAGTAAAAGCAAAACACTTACAAAACATCACTTACTGGTGAACTCAGGGCACTAGTATAGCTGCTGAGCTAGCTGCAGCATGAAAGCCAAGGGGATTCCCTTTCAGTTGTCTGTCATTACTAACCATTTTTGGACCCATGGGGACTTGTTTGCACTAAGAATACAGTACTGTGGATGTAAAAATAAAGAAAAACACAGCAGTTTGCTGAGCAAGGGCTACTGTGAATTTGAATTGCTGAATCAGTGTGTACTGAATCATGAATCGAGTTTTGTCTGAAACGAGTTGGACGGCTCGACACATACAAGTTTAAGCAAGTGCACAGAGTACTGAGCAAACAACAAGAACCGAGACAAATTCTTCTAGTCAAAATGCGTCAAGAACCGAATTAATCAGGTGATTTTCTGTAGGAAATGATTTGAAGGTAAATTTGAAGGTTTATATCGTAATAACATGTCAACCATGAGAGAAGAGTGACATTTTAAAGTCTGGAAATATGAGTAAATTAATCATGTGTATCTCCTGATCATAGAGCAGGTTTATTCAGCATCATCACCGTGCCCGCCATTACAGCGGTATTTTTTTTAAAGAAATGCACATCTCATACTAGCTGTTGACTAGTGGTAAGGTATTGGACTATGGACCAGAAGGTCTAGGGTTCAAATCCCACCTCTGCCAAGCTTCCACTGTTGGGTTCTTGAGCAAGACCCTTAACCCACAACTGCTTGGATTGTAAGACTGTACCAATTGTAAGTCGCTCTGGATAAGGGCGTCTGCTAAATGCTGTAAATGTAAATGTTGACTAGCAAATCCATGACCTAGTGTCTTTTTTTCCTGAAAAAGTGAAACTTATCATTACTGCAACATCTCATTACCAACACATAAGTTGTTGTTTTGCTATGCCACATGGCAAATACATACAAAATATTTAAATTCTGCATACATTCAGCTGTAGCTATTGTGAACATTAGCTCGACACAATTCAAACAAAAGTACTACAAATTTTATTTTTCAAACCTTAAAATGGTAAAAAATAGCCCAAGTTGAAGAATCACCCATAAACATAATACAGAGTACAAACTGCATTCTGGATTATCAGGTATCGGTGGCGTATCTTTCTTTAAGCCATCTCATTGTGATCCTCACACCATCGTGACAGGCCTTTGTTAAGACATTTTAAATTATTTAAAGAAACTCCTCCATTCAGACTTGTACTTTTTTGATTAAAATGAATTATCTCTTGTAAAATCTCATTATTTGAGTCTTTGTATTTCCATCAGGATGCCACAACCTACTGTAGCAGCAATTCCTCTCGGTAGATATCCTTATTCTGGCTTTCATTCATTTTCTAGGCTTATTTCTGTCTTTTAATCCATTCTGTTACTTATTCTGCTCAGCATTAACCATCAACCATGCTAATAACCACCTAACACCATTCATTAGACAGACACATAATGTGCTCTCAGCCATTGCAGTTTTCCTTCTTGAAGTGAACAGAGGTGACACATACCTTCAGATACAATGCATTCGGAAAGTATTCAGACCCTTTCACTGTTCACATTTTGTTGTGTTGCTGCCTTGTGACTAAATACAAAAATCAAGTATTTCCCCATCATTCAGCACTCAGTACCCCACAATGGGAAAGTGAAAAGAAATTTTTGCAATTTTATTGAAAAGGAAAAACTAAAATATTGCATTGACATAAGTATTCAGATGCTTTAATCAGTACTTAGTTGTCGCACCTCTGGCAGGGATTACAGCCTCCGGTCTTCTTGGGTATGATGCCACAAATTTCTGCCCTTCTTCTCTGCAATTCCTCTCAAGCTCCATCAGGTTGGATGGGAACCATTTGTGGACAGCCATTTTCAGGTCTCTCCAGAGATATTTGATTGGATTTAAGTCATGGCTCTAGCTGGGCCACTCAAAGACATTCACAGAGTTGTCCCTAAGCTGCTCCTGTATTGTCTCGGCTGTGTGCTTAGGATCATTGTCTTGTTGGAAGGTGAACCTTCGGCCCAGTCTGTGGTCCTGAGTTGTCATTAAGACTATTTCTTTACTTTGCTCCATTCAGCTTTGCTTTGACCCTGACCAGTCTCCCTGGCCCAGCCACTGAAAAACACTCCCACAGCATCGTGTTGCCACCACCGTGCTTCACTGTAAGGATGGTATTGGGCAGGTAAAGAGCAGTGCCTGGTATCCTCCAGACATGATGCTTAGAATTGAGGCCAAAAAGTTCCATTTTGTTTTCTTCAGATCAGAGAATCTAGTTTATCACAGTTTGAGAGTCCTTTAGGTGCTTTTTTTTTTTTTACAAACTCCACATGGGCTTTCATGTGTCCCGTACTGAGGAGAGGCTTCTGTCTGGCCATAAAGCCAGTGCTGTATTGGTAGAGTGCTGTAGTGATGGATGACCTTCTGGAAGTTTCGCCCATCTGCACACAGGATCTTTGGAGCTCAGCCAGAGTGACCATTAGGTTTTTGGTAATCTCTCTTACCACGGTCCTTCTCCCCCAATTACTTAATTTGTTGTGGTGGCCAGCTCTAAGAAGAGTCCTGGTTGTTCCAAACATCTTCCATTTAAGAATTATGGAGGCAACTATGCTCTTGGGAACTTTCATGCAGCAGAATTGTTTGTAGCCTTCTACAGTTCTGTACCTCCACACAGTCCTCTCTCTGAGCTCTACAGGCAGTTTTTTCCTCCTCATGCCTTGGTTTTCACTCTGATACGCATTGTTAGATGTGAGACTTATATAGACAGGTGTGTATCTTTTCAAATCATGTCCAATCAACTGACCTTACCAGAGGTGGACTGCAATCAAAATGCAGAAATATCTCAAAGATCATCAAGAGAAATGGGAAGCTCCCCAAGCTAAATTTCAAGAGTCATAGCAAAGCATCTGAATTTTTTTTTTGTCATTATGGGATATTGAGTGCAGATTGATGGGGACAAGGCCACAACATAACAAAATGTGAAAAAGTGAAAGGGTCTGAAGACTTTCTGAATGCTTTGTAGATTACTACATACATACAGATGTGCCGAAACATTATGACCACAGAATAATGTGATTGTTGATTATCTGATTGTCCAATACATGTCAAGGTTTGGTATATATTAAGAAGGAACGTGAACATTTGGCTCTCATAATCAAGAGAAATGATCAGAAGGTCTCAGTGACTCTAACAAGGATCAAATCATTATGGCCAGACTGTTGGGACGGAGCTTCCCAGAATACTCTCCTGTGGCATAATCACAGAATTTTTAATGCTCGTTTTGCGAAGAATGTGTCACAACACAGAGTGCATCACATCCTGCTAAGTATGGCTGTGTGAAGTCACACATACGTCTGTATTAAGGAGCCACCTATCTACCAGGACCGGTGCATCATGTAATCACGCAAGTCATCACGTCGTTTGGTTTGGATACGTTCCACTAGCGTGTTAGCGGGAAGATGGACCTCGAGACAAAGTTTGTCTCCACTTTGAGAGAAAACAAAAAGACTAAATACAATGTGTGGAAAGTTGATCTGTTGTAAAGAAGGCTCCAACTCCAACATGGCAAAACATCTAAAGCACCAGCATGACACTGAGCTTCAGCAGTGTACCGTGTTCAACCGACTGCAGCCTCTTAGCCCAAATACTCTGCGTTAGCCGGGAGAGTCTTAAATGCTTAATGTGAACAAAACTTAATGTGGTTTAAAATACAGTCTGTAAGTCTGTAGCTGAAGTAACCAGTGCTTAAGATCAAATAATGTATTCTGGTACCAATAATGGCTAATTTACATTTACATTTACAGCATTTAGCAGACGCCCTTATCCAGAGCGACTTACAATTGATACAATCTTACAATCCAAGCAATCGTGGATTAAGGGTCTTGCTCAAGGACCCAACAGTGGCAGCTTGGCGGAGGTGGGATTTGAACCCTGGACCTTCTGGTCCAAAGTCCAGTACCTTAACCGCTAGGCTATCACAGTCCCACACTACGGAAACTTTAGAGACACCAATTAAACTAACATGCATGTCTTTGGACTGTGGAAGGAAACCTGTGTACCTGGACTAAAATCACACATCTGGCCAAAATCTGATCTGTTTAAGGTCAGTATCAGTGCCGAACAGATCCATAGTATAAGCTCAGTGCAACACTAGAAGACGGAGTATACCCTGCTGGGAAACACTGGCTCTGGGCATTCATTTGGAGTCGAGTTTAATAATTGCGACCATTCAATCTGATAAGTGCCACCGACTATCAGTGTTTCTAATGATTAGTCTATAAAGACATGACCCAGCAGAAACCTGTAAGTCTAAGGAAGACCAGATCACTGTGGACAAGGGTTCATACTTGTAACGTTTGTGAAAATGACAACACTCATTCCTCTCTACCTAAACCTTCTGATTAAAAGTTAAACAGTGTGGCAAAACCAATTACAACCTTCAGTACATTGGAAAGACCAGGATATTGTGATTATTGTGATCCAAAAATGTAACCTAAAAAAAAATCAAATTCCATAATTCGGGCAGACGTGGATGCTGTTCTAATTGGTTTCTTACCTGTAATTACTCTCTTAACATGCCTCCTACCACTGAGTGACTTTAATTTTATTTACTGGTTAATTATTCAGATAAGAGGGGCTGTCTGTATAGACTAATTTTTGTATGCTTGTATCTTATGTTTAATTAACATTCAGAAATTAACAGGATGACAACATACTCCATCACAAGGTGTTCAGTAGAACTGTCACATGATAAAGGACAAACCATCCAATAAAAAAGCCATAAAATATCTTACAAATATTTTCTAATATGGACCTTCAGCACAAATATGTGAACATAAAGCAGACTTCTATAACTTTATACGACCTCCAAAGGCAGTAATCTTAATTACAAATCCACCAACACAAGGAACAAAACAGAGGCAACAAATAAGGATAAAAAATGCCCAAAAAGGCAAGGCAGAGAAAGGGCAGAAGCACATACTTTGTGCCCTTACATGGTTTCCAGGAGAAAAACACTCCAGACTCAGTCTAAGCCAAAAATGAGCTCATATGTTTCAACTCCCCATTACTTCACATTTCACCTTCCCTTCTCATTCATTTCGCAGGTGCTTTTCATCAGGCATGCTCTTAAAACAAAGTGTAAGTGAAAAAACAAAGTTCAGATGGAGACATCATATTATGTAAGACATGGGTGAAAGTATTTAAAGGTTATACTGAACAGTAGGACTGAGCCATACTGGGGAAAAAAAGAGCACACTGTAATACTTACAGTGTGAAAAAAAGAAAAAACAAAAAAAAACTAACTGCCGCTGTGCCACCCGAGTGCCTGTAATATTGGGACATAGAGAAATAATAAAAGGATTCAGAGTTTTAACCAAACAACATACTGGCTTTGTTTAGAAGACATTAGAAGGGAAATAAAGATACAGTACAACAGTTAGTTTAAAAAGACAGCTGATTTTATTAGGAAAGCAAACATTAAACCAGTGTACACTGGTAAATATACCAAAATAGTCTGAGCTGAAGTAACCAGTGCTTAAGATCAAATAATGTATTCTGGTACCAATAATGGCTAATTTACATTTACATTTACAGCATTTAGCAGACGCCCTTATCCAGAGCGACTTACAATTGATACAATCTTACAATCCAAGCAATTGTGGGTTAAGGGCCTTGCTCAAGGACCCAACAGTGGCAGCTTGGCAGAGGTGGGATTTGAACCCTGGACCTTCTGGGCCATAGTCCAGTACCTTATCCGCTAGGCTACCACAGTACCACAGGCTAATGTTTAGCCACTAAATGTGATTATACTGACTAACTCCTATATAATACATCATGTATATTTTTGCAAACCATATTCAAGCCTCGTTATTCAGATTGGATGTCAAATTTGGATAATGGGAGCCATGTTTCCGTTATTTCCTTTGGAGATATTCCTTGTAGTAGTGTTTGAGTTGTAAGTCAAATGTAAATGTCATAATTATGCATTGAATAAAATGAAAGTGGAGGGTGAAGTAAGAAATGGGTAGAGATAAAACACATGTAGAACACCATCCACATGAATTTTCCTATTGCCATTTGTTATAGCAGGTTATTGGTTCAAACAGCAGGTTAGAGGATTAAAATACTCCATAGGTTAGACCAGGAATTCAACAAACAATCTGATTGTGAAACCAGCTGAGTCATCTCACTAACTCAGCTCTTACATCGCAGCAGTAACATTCTGTTCTTGTGAGGAATAAACGAACATATAGTTAGTGCTGCAGCAGGTTTATTAGTAATGTTGCTGAAAAATGTACTGTTTTGTGCTGCTGTACTGCAGTACAAGTATGCCATGCAACCCCAACGTACACTCAATTAATTCCTTCTTTGCCCATTTAACAAAATAATTATAATATATTACAGGTATTACAGGGAAGTCACATCACAGCAAAATAAACCAGCTCACTAACACATTCATCATTCAGCTGTTATTATTCAAACTCACAAAATCTCCTGACATAAATAGGAACAGTGACTTTTTGGCTATTCATGCTGTGGTAGGCAAATCTCATTTAAGACTCCAGTTTCATCACAGCTGGCCATTAGATGTGGCTCATATATCAAATTAGCATGGCATAAAAGAAGCTTTCAAAGGCCATGTCAGCAATTTAAGGTCATAATACTTTTCATAATATTCATAAAGTTATTTCTCACCACTGTGGTACCTGACAATAAAAAAACTCTGGTCTCTTTAGTCACTCTAACACTTTAAAGGGACTTTACTCAATACATCTTCTAAATGATTTGTTCAAAATGGTCTCTGGTGTCTTGCTACTGGGTTAAAAATAAGAATGTTTTGAATTGATAACGTTTGAAGTTAAAGCGTGGTTTGAATAATAAGCACATCCCGCTAGGAAGCCAATGCATTTTCAATCAGGCAAACAAAACCTAGGCACAAAGCTTTCATTATTACAGAAAGAAAATCCCATCAATTTAATGTTTTCTGTTAAATTAGTTCAAATGGGCACAAAAGCAAGCCATTATTATTTACCACTGTGGTAGCCTAGTGGTTAAGGTACTGGACTCTGGACTAGAAGGTCCAGCGTTCAAATCCCAAATCTGCCAAGCTGCCACTGTTGGGTCCTTGAGCAAGACCCTTAACCCACAATTGCTTGGATTGTAAGATTGTATCAATTGCATGGACTCCCATAGGTTTGTGTAAAATCTTTGTTCCATGTTATCCCAGCATGATTTCACATATTCCATCATCTTGAGATGGTACTGGCTTTCTCCATCTGCTCAAAGGGTTTACATGAAGTGACTGTGGAGGAAAGCCCATGACAGTTATCACTTCTTTATCTTCTTTAGTCTGCAAGGAGTTGGTGCAAATCTCTGAGGTGTGATTTGGATCAGCTTTACTAGTGGTGTCTAAAATGTGTCTTTTAACATTTTAAATGTTCAATTCTCTTCATCTAGAAAAGCAGCTGTCCGTGCTTTAATATTAAGTATATATACTCACTGTTCATGTTATTATCTACACCTCCTTGTTTCTACACTCACTGTCCATTTGATCAGTTTTCCACTTAAAATATAGAAATGCCTCTAGTTCTACAATTACAGACTGTAGTTCATCATTGTCTGCATACTTTGTTAGTCCCCTTTACTGTTCTATGGTCAGGATAACCACAGATCAGGTACTATTTGGGTGGTGGAGTTTTTAAACACCTCACTGTCACTGTTGGACTGATAATAGTCCACCAACCAAAAATGTCCAGCCACTAGCATCCTGTTGGCAGCGTCCGTTGAGAACTGATCAAGGCTTAGAGAGTGACTAACACAAACTGTGCAACAACAGATGTGCTGCTGTCTCTGCCTTCAAAATGGAGTTACAAGGTAGATGTGTCTAGTAGATGGAGTTACAAGATAGATGTGTCTAGTACAAGATGGAGTTACAAGATAGATGTGTCTAGTAGTGTGCAGTGATTGAGCATAGTGTTTAAAAGCTCCAGCAGCACTGTTGTGTCTGATCCATTTATACCAGCTCAACACACACTAACACACCACCACCACATTAGTGTCACTGCAGTGCTGAGAATAAAGAGACTAACAAAGTATGTATAGAAACAGATGAACTACAGTCTGTGATTGTAGACATACCAAGTGGATCTATATGGTGGAGCTGATAAATCCGCAAACACACACACCAAGTGCTGAGAACTTTAATAGGAACACCTGTACACCTGCTCATTCATGTAATAATCTAATCAGCCAATAGTGTTGCAGCATTTCAACACATAAGCCCATCCGACACAGGCCAGCAGCTTCAGGTAAGATTCACATTAACCATCAGAACTGGAAAAATATGAGATCTCAGTAATTCTGACTGCTGCATGATTGCTGGTGCCAGATGGGCTGGTCTGAGTATTTCTATAACTGCTGATCTTCTGGGATTTTCACACATGACAGTCTCTAGCGTTTACTCAGAATGGTGCAATGAAGAAAACACATCAAGTGAATGGTAGCTGACAGAATGGCTACAGTAAATCAGGTAACTACTCTGTACAACTGTGGTGAGAAGTAAAGCACCTCAGAATGCACAACATGTAAATCTTGAGGTGGATGGACTATAACAGTAGAAGACACTGGGTTCTGTCCAAGCTATGAACAGAAAGTTGAGACTGCAGTGGGTATAGGCTTATCAAAACTGGAGAGCTGAAGACTGATCTGATGAATCTCAGTTTCTGCTGTTGCAAGCAGTTGGTGTCAGAATTTCAACAGCATGAATCCATTGAGCCAACCTGCCTTGTGTCAACGTTTCAGGCTGAAGGATTAATTTTGTGGGTAAAGATTTCTTGGCAAAATTTGGGTCCACCAATGCCAAACAATGATCGCTGGAATGCCACAGCCTATTCAAGTATTGTTGCTGACCATGTGCACCCCTTTGGCTACTTCTTGCATGATAATGAACCAAAAGTAAATTCTAAACCGGTTCCATGAACATGACAATGAGTTCAGTGTTCTTCATTGGCGTTCCCAGTCACAAGATTTAAATCTCAGAGAAGCCCTTTGAGATGTGATAGAACAAAGGATTTCCAGCATGAAATTGCAAGTGAAAATACTACTGATGCAATCATAAAGACTTGGAGTAGAATCCCAACAAATATTTCCAACACCTTGTGGAATTCATGCCAAGAAGAACTGATAGCAAGGGAGGCCCAAGCCAGTAATAGTTTAGTTAATAACGACATATAACGTCATATAATTTTGTTAAGCAAAACGGTTGTTCACCAGACATTACTATAATCACGTTCTCTTTATGCAACTACAATACACATATAAAAGGTATTTTCACAAGAAAAATGCATGCAAACAATACGAAAGTTTGTGAACCCTTTAGAATTTTCTATATTTCCGCATAAAATATGACCTAAAACATCATCAGATTTTCACACAAGTCCTAAAAGTAGATAAAGAGAACCCAGTTAAACAAATGAGACAAAAATGTTATACTTGGTCATTTATTTATTGAGAAAAATGATCCAATATTACATATTAGTGAGTGGCAAAAGTATGTGAACCTCTAGGATTAGCAGTTAATTTGAAGGTGAAATTAGAGTCAGGTGTTTTCAGTCAATGGGACGACAATCAGGTGTGAGTGGGCACCCTGTTTTATTTAAAGAACAGGGATCTATCAAAGTCTGCTCTTCACAACAAAGTTGAACAAAGGAGATTTCTGAGGACCTCATCACGCTGGAAAAGGTTACAAACCCATCTCTAAAGAGTTTGGACTCCACCAATCCACAGTCAGACAGATTGTGTACAAATGGAAGAAATTCAAGACCATTGTTACCCTCCAACAAAGATCACACCAAGAGCAAGGTGTGTAATAATTGGCGAGGTCACAAAGGACCACAGGGTAACTTCTAAGCAACTGAAGGTCTCTCTCACATTGGCTAATGTTAATGTTCATGAGTCCACCATCAGAAGAACACTGAACAACAATGGTGTGCATGGCAGGGTTGCAAGGAGAAAGCCACTGCTCTCCAAAAAGAACATAGCTGCTCATCTGCAATTTGCTAAAGATCACGTGGACAAGCCAGAAGGCTATTGGAAGAATGTTTTATGGACGGGATTGTAGACCAAAATAGAAGTTTTGGTTTAAAAAGAAAAGCGTTATGTTTTGGAGAAAGAAAAACACTGCATTCCAGTATAAGAACCTTATCCCATCTGTGAAAAAATAGTGTGGTGGTAGTATCATGGTTTTGGCCTGTTTTGCTGCATCTGGGCCAGGACGGCTTGCCATCATTGAGGGAACAATAAATTCTGAATTATATCAGAGAATTCTAAAGGAAAATGTCAGGACGTCTGTCCATGAACTGAATCTCAAGAGAAGGTGGGTCCTGCAGCAAGACAACGACCCTAAGCACACAAGTCGTTCTACCAAAGAATGGTTACAGAACAATAAAGTTAATGTTTTGGAATGGCCAAGTCCAATCCAATCGAAATGTTGTTGCAGGACCTGAAGTGAGAAGTTAATGTAAGGAAACCCACAAAGTTGAAGCTGTTCTGTACGGAGGAATGGGATAAAATTCCTCCAAGCCGGTGTGCAGGACTGATGAAGAGTTACAGGAAACGTTTAGTTGCAGTTATTGCTGCACAGGGGGGTCACACCAGATACTGAAAGCAAAGGTTCACATACTTTTGCCACTCACTAATATGTAATACTGGATCATTTTCCTCAATAAATAAACGACCAATTAGTCGGAGTGCTGCAAAACTTGGCATGCACTTGTGTCGCATGCAGATATGTAAATTATTACAGGTGTGGCATGATTGGATACTGGGTCTTGCCACAAGAGGGCATAATAGTACTTCCCCCGCTGTCTATAAAAAGGGAGACATCGTACACGACAGTCAGTCACCCCTAGTAGTGATACGAGGGAAACTAACAACTCAGCGATATGTGCACGACATCCTGGGGCCACATGTGTCGCCTCTCATGACAGGACTTCCAACTTGCATTTTTTATATAATTATTGCCCAAGCACAGCAAGGGTTTACTGCCAGTTGAGCATTTATGGGAACAGCTTCGGCAAGCTATTACTTTGGAGGATCTACAGGATCTCATCTTATCATATCAAATAAAGCTATGTTTAATTAAACTACTATATATATATATATATATATATATATATTTATCTTTTCATATCAAATTACTTGGGACTGCTAGCTCATAGCGTGCTGTCATTCTCAAGCTTATCATTGCATTTACTTTTTACTAGCTCATCTATGGCACTATAATATTACCTGTAGTCAGTATAATCTTTCAGTAATGGCTTAGCAGTGCTTAGCCCCACATATTTGTACAGTAAACTGTCTGCAAAAAGCTGAGTCCTCAGATCTAACAATGACCCATTCTGGCACTGGGAGCGGTCTGCCTGCGCAGTACTGCAGTGCTCAGTGCAGGAGCGCTTCCCGCACAATAGATTCACGTTAGAGTTCAGCTCTAATACCAGTTTGTGCAGGCTCCCACATAACCACCAAAACTGTCAGATTTCAGAGATGAAAAACAAAATTATTTGATAGTTGGAACAAAGAAACATCAGGAGGATATTGCCTGGGGAAAGGCAATCAAAAGAGTGAGCAAGAGAGAAAGTTGTTTTGACCTCATTGTGACTGAGAGTAGTTCACAGCGGGGACATAATGTCTCAGCATCTCTCACAGCAAATTTCAGCCTGACACAACAATTTCAATCACTCCAGCACCTCAAATATTGCATGCATGTTCCACTCGCTGTATACTGAAACAGACAGAGCTGAACACACCCAGTCCTCCATTCATTAATTCATTTATTTTCATACCCACATAATCCAATTCAGGATAACAAGGAGTCGAGGTCTAACTGATCCTGCCACAAATAACCAACCTTAGACAGGTTGCCAATCCATCACACAACACATTCACACACACACACACACTGGGACAGTTTGGAAATTAACTGTCCTAAATACTTGTATTTGGATTGTGTGAGGAAACCACTTGCACCACCATGTCACCCCCCACAGCCATCCAGTCTATTAATATACACACTGTCCCTGATTAGTGGTGCATCGATCCCAAATTTCCATTTCCATTATGCTGGCTCATACTAAACTCTGATTCAATACTGAGATCTTCTTAAAAACCAACCCTGCTCCCTATTGCGCAAAACAAAACAGGCTCTTCCTGTGTCATATCAGTTAACATCCTTCATGTACACAGCACATAACATGTAGGCGAATCTGTTAGAAAATGTCAATCCCACATCGACTCAGTATTTTAGGCCTACATAAACCAGTACTGCTACTGTCTGGTAATAAATGAAGCATGAAATCTGAGCCTAAATCTGTGGACTGGTGTCCTACAACCCAAAATGACTGACCTTGGTTTAGATGCATACAGCTGGATAGAAAAGGTCTTTGTGGTTTTCTAGGTTAATCTCACATTAACTTATGGAAGGAAAATAATAACACAGGAATGTTTTCCTTCAGTTGTTTAAGATATGGGGAAGCTACAATAGAGCATTCTGTTTACAAATTTAAACCTCTGCTTCCAGTGTTTTAATTGCAGGGGACAAAAGTTTATACAAGAAAAATGTGCATTGTTTTGCACTGTTTTCACTTCATAAATAAAAAAGAAATATATTTTACTTTTATTAAATGTAAAATCGATCATAGTGAGAAAATCAAATTGTGACAACGTTAATCGAAATAGTGAGCAGAGTGTATCATTACACCCCTACATATCGCCCACTGCTAGTTTACTGAAATTCCTAATAACAAACTAACTGAAGCAAATTCCATTTTATATTCTGCATGTCAACCTCTCCTGAGTGTTGAAATATTAAATCATCATCTCAATGCTTAATTGTTTGACCTGATTATATATAATTTGTGGGACTGTGGTAGCCTAGCGGTTAAGGTACTGGACTATGGATCAGAAGGTCCAGGGTTCAAATCCCACGTCTGCCAAGCTGCCACTGTTGGGTCCTTGAGCAAGGCCCTTAACCCACAATTGCTTGGATTGTAAGATTGCATCAATTGTAAGTCTCTCTGGATAAGGGCATCTGCTAAATGCTGTCAATGTAAAATGTAAATGTAATTTTGACACCAGGGTCAGAGACTCTGTCATTCAGAAACATGCAGACATTACACAAATTCAGCAATGAAAATTGGGCTGACTAGGAAAGGTTTTCAAAACCCTCAGGTAGAGTGAACTATAAATGGGGACGTGCTATTTACATTTGGATAATAAAAATTTCTCCAGGTTCAAATAATCGAGACTTTTGTAAGTGTAATCACATGATGCAAGCAGATCAGCAGATCAGTTGGATTACCCCTTGGGCAATGTCACAAGACACAAATGCATCTACGTTTTACAAATGGGTGCCAGAAATCACTTGGACTTTCTCAAAGAAGTGCTAGAAACCACCTGGGCTTGATGCTTAACGGTTTAACAGTGTGACTAAAACAAAACCAAACTCAGAACTGAGACCTCACCTCACCAGAGGCAGGATACAAATCGATGGTGAAGCAAGCAGAGCAAGGGTTCCACTGCAGAAAGTCTGTGAGCAGTATCCAGCCTCTGGCAAGGTGAGACCAGTTGTCATGGAGATAGCATCATTAAGTCCAGGTATCTTCTGTCTCCCAGTCATTAAAAACACCAGACTTGTGTTCTGTACAGCATCCACTTTATGTGTGTATTCATCTGGATTATGTCCCATCCTCCCAGGGATCAGTTCCCCAATCTCAGTACTACCCAGAGGGTCTATTTAAGAACAGTGACTCCGATCAAGGGTGCCTCCTCATTGCAGTCATACTTTAAATGTTCTTAAGATACATTTATTGCAATTAAAGATTTTTTTTCTCATATTTCACATATGTTCCGTTTTATGATCATTTTAATAACCATTGTACAGTGGTACCTCAGTTCTCGACCACCTCGGAACGCGTCAAATTCGGTTCTCAACACATTTTGGCTATAAAAATTTGTCTCGGTTCTCGTCGTTTGTTCGGTACTCAGCGCACTTACTTAAACTTGTATGAGTCAAGTCGCACAACTTGTTTCAGCTGAAACTTGATTCCCAATTCATGATTCACGATTCAGTACACAGTGATTCAGGTTCGCAATAGGCCTTGCTCAGAGAAGAGTACAGGACTGTATTCTTAGTTCCAATAAGTCTCTTTATAAGAACCAACCAAAAGTAAAAAAGGAACTGAATGCTCCAGAACACAGGCTGCAGTTAGCTTAGCAGCAATAGAGTAAGTGTTTTGCTTTTACTTTTCACTTTCAATCCATTACTCTACACTTTATTATAACATAACCTTTGTGTTTTGATTTTGGGCCACTGTAGGTTAAAGTAAGTGTTTAAAACATTGACTTACTTATCATAGGTTCCAATATGATACAGTATAGATCGCTATACCAAACACTCATTAAACTCCCCTGTTCATGATTCATTTAACTTATAATGGACTGGTCTGAACATATCCCCTTTGTAAGTCAGGGAGCACCTGTCATTGTTTTCGGGTCTTGACAAGCCTTCTAGAACAAGTTAATGAAGAGAACCGAGGTACCACTGTACTCATTTTTACCAATAATGCCAACATTTCAAACTTACAGTCTAAAATTCGATGCATTTTCTAATCAGGTCCATTGACATTCTATATACTGTGAACATCTATGACATGAAACAGATAATCCTTGTGAACATGTCACCACTGTGCCTTTGTCATTTCGTATAACTTGCTTACAAGGGGTTGGACTGTGAGGATTTCACTATCATATCAGTATCATTATGGGCCAATACTAGGAGCTTTTGATGACATTGCAGTATGTAAACTGGGAAAATGGCCTCAGTGCATCTATATTTCTGTTTCACTTAAGTTAAAGACTCAACAATCTGTAGTCTTTATTCTACAGTAATGTGCACTGTGACCCAAGCTGTTCTGCATTATGTGCTGCTTTTCATACATGCTTCACAATCTAGAGAATTGCCTGCCTAACAGGTGAAGCACCTTTAAACTAATTAATCCCCCAAAAAGTGTGTCAACAGGCTGTTCCCAAGGCGGATTAAGCAGTAATAACAGGAGCTCGGCTGTTAGCATAATGGGTAGCATCTTGTAGCGGCTCGGCATTGTAAGCATATGTATAAATGTGTCCTCTGTATCCTTTTGTCCTTTATTTTCTCCAGCTGTGGTAAGTGAATGACTCAGTAGATTCAGACCTCTGACTGTCCTTGTCTGTCCATTCCCTCTGTGGCCTGGTTTAACATTGAGCCCGACAGACATGCCCTTCAGGGTCTTTTCACTCTGCCGTTTTATTTAGTCTAATGGGAAGTGAAGCTTTTCTGTCTGAACACACAAACATGGTGCAGCAATAAATATGGATGCACAACACCAGACTGGTGCATCCCTATTTAAAATCCAATACTGAATATCAGTGTTGTGACTGGTACTGACCTGAAATGATGGATTGCTATCTGATTGGACCAATTTTCCAATATGCTGTGTACACATGATGAGGACACTGGGCAGAAACATATTATGCAGTACTTTTTCATTGCTCAGCAACAAAAGCTTGCAGGGAGTCCACATTCTTAGCACGACAGTATCAATTCTTAGCCAGTACTCATACGCTGATATCACCACCATTTAAAACAAATTGAGTTGAAACATATAAGACTGAAGGTAAGGAAAGCTTATGTAAATGCAAGGAAAACAGGTCTTATTTACTTAAAACTGCATTCAAGTAAAAACTGTAGCACATAAACTGAAGACGGTTTCACGGTTTGCCACAACAAAAGGTTTATAGTCAAGCAGAAAATCAGTGCATCTGATCAACGTAGCTTGTAATAATCTTCATATTCTGCATGATGGTTGGTTTCGAGATGGTGAAATCAGTTTGTTGTAGAGCTGTCTTTAACGGCAACTGATTTTCGACATAGTTTGCAGATTGCCATCTTTTGAGCAATATCCGTTGCCAAACAGCCTCCATGTGAGTGATCATGAGTGTGCAATTTAATCTAACCACATAGACTGCGTGGCTGGTCGTGTCTGTATTTTGTCTCCAGTGTGTTCACTCATTTTTAACTTCAGTCCTGCACTTTTAGGCAGAACGCTAGCTTGCTACATGACGCAATGAATATGAGAACTCTTAAGGCGTGTTTTTGGCTGTTTATTGCAAAGTGAGCGACATACTCGATAATGTCAACAACAACTAAGACATTATTCTAGATGATACTGTGTGGTATTCTAGATGGGACTGTGGTGGCCTAGTGGTTAAGGTGCAGGACTATGAACCAGAAGGTCCAGGGTTCAAATCCCACCTTAACCCACAATTGCTTGGATTGTAAGACTGTATCAATTGTAAGTTGCTCTGGAAAAGTGCTCATCCTGGTCAGGATTACAGGAGAGGGTCTGAACCCTAACTGGGTATTCCAAGAACACCCTGGACTGGGTACCAGTTCATCACAGCGTTCAGTAAATGGACCACACGTTCAAGCTCCACCCAGGATTCAAACCCCGGCTCTCAGAAACTGCTGCTTCTAATGGCTGGCTCTTACCACCAAGCTACCAGGCTAAGAAACCTGCAATCTTCTATGACCCTATACTCATTAGGACATGTTAACAGTGACACAAATAGATTTAAGCTTTAGTCATCTGCAGCAATTGTTGTTTTGTTGTCATCGCCCATACCAGACAGAGGACTCATCTTAATGGATTCATGTTTAAAAATCTGCTGTTTAGAAAAACAATGATATTTAGTCCAGTACAAACATACAACCCATGTAAGATACATACTAGTAGTTTTTTTCTGTCTATCGACAACCTGTTCCCTTTTTGCAATGTCATAACCTTGTTACAGCTCTTCTCTCAGATCAGTAACCTGGCAGTCTCTAGCACGGCTGTTGCTTAGCCACCGTTTTATTTGGAGCAATGAACAATGACTAAGCCATCAGTGCAGCACCGTCGTGAGCTGATATCCCTATATGAACTATTTCTGACACAGCGTTTCAAAGTGGACCATAAAAGGCAAAATACGCCATCTACATGCATTAAAACCAAAATGCAAGCACTGAACCCTGCTAAAAAGCAGCATAGGCCAATGTATGTTGTGTTTTGGAAACCTGGTATGCTTGTCAACCAGCTTTACCAGAAAGATTATTCGAGATCTCCAGTCAAACCAGCCCAGCGCTAATCAAGATGAACCAACTAGGACTAACATGCATGGATGGGCTTGCTAATTGACTAGCATACCAGCATTCAAACAAAACATTATGCTGTTTGTTTTTTTTAGCAGAGAAACCCATTTAAATATTAGAAATATATTACAGTATAACTAACATCAGCATATGTTAGGCTAGTTATAAGAAGCACGAGCAAAATAAACAAAGTGGAAAAATATGACGGATGAATTCTGTCTGATGAACTCGATGAACTGAGAGAGAGAGAGAGAGAGAGAGAGAGAGAGAGAGAGAGAGAGAGAGAGAGAGAGAAGTCAATACGTAGAACTATTTAGATTTATTTGCATTCAGATGTCAATGCGGCACGAACTAACGTCGTCTATAAACTTTAAACCGGCATTTTCGCATGCGCAATCTGCACACTCATCAATATTCTCTCTCCATTTATATACAGTATTGCACTATACGTTACAGTATTGCACTATGCAGAGATAAAGACCTAACGTTTATTTAAATTAAGCCTGTATAAAGTATACCAGCAGCATTAATCAAACTAAATACCTTCAAAGCAGCGCTGAAAGTCTCGGTGCGCCTTGCTGCATTAGTGCGTCACTCCGGACGCTCGACTCGGAGGAGGATGGCGAAGCTTTTTCTTAGCACTACAGAACCACTTTAAATAAACTGTCCGAAGTGTGTCGAAAAGACGTATATTATCACCTACTCACAGCGGGATCGACAGCATCTTTAAATCACAACGCAATTCAGGATACTGAACAGCTTGCCATAGTGAGCATCTTAATTAATCCAGTTAGTTTGGATAAGGCGAAGGGTTGGCTCGCACATGGCTGCGTATATTTACCACAGTCTGATGGTTTAATTACTTAATTCTTTCATCAGGACCGACAGGGTCAATAAAATGCGGTCAAAGCTTGATAAACAGCCCGCATTCAACGACGTCATAATTTCAGTTTAAGTAGACATTTAGGAAAACAGAGAGTGAGAGACAGCGAGAAGTGCTGCAAAACAAACCCATAAACACGTTACAAGGTTTAAAACCTAAGCCAAACAGGCGCGGTGTTAGAAAGCGCAGTGCACCGCTACATACCGTTGCTGATGCGGGCCACTTCAGCCGCGGTGTCGTCTGGAGCCGCTGTGAGCTCTGAGCACAGAGTGCAGATCCGACAGGGAGGGAGGGAGGCACGGAGGCAGGGAGGCAGGGAGGGAGGGGTTGAGCGCAGGAAGACTTCAGGATTTGGGATACGGCCGCAGCGCCACCGCTAAACTAGATGGCTGCAGTACAACTGCAGCTAGCTCTGATCGGGCGTGGAGCGAGTGATGAAAATCACTCACGCGCTGAAGCCACAAGTCTTTGTTTTATGTGAATGAACTGTCTGATTACAGACTTTCATATGTGGTAGCCTAGTGGGTAAGGTACTGGGCTATGGACCACGGACTATGGACCAGAAGGTCCGGGGTTCAAATCCCACCTCTGCCAAGCTGCCATTGTTGGGTCCTTGAGCAAGGCCCTTAACCCACAATTGCTTGTGTTGTAATATTGTATCAACTGTAAGTCGCTCTGGATAAGGGTGTCTGCTAAATGTGGACTGTGATAGCCTAGTGGTTAAGGTACTGGACTATGGACTAAAAGGCACAGGGTTCAAATCCCACCTCTGCAAAGCTGTCACTGTTGGGTCCTTGAGCAAGACCCTTAACCCACAATTGCTTGGATTGTAAGATTGTATCAATTGTAAGTCGCTCTGGATAAGTACGTCTGCTAAACGCTGTAAATGTAAATTTAAATGTAATTACATATAAAATCGCACAACGAAGGTCCTCACTGTTGTTAAGAAATCCTATTGTGTTAACACAGTGATTTCTGTCATACGTTATTAACCCCTAACCTCGTTAAAGAAATAAATCACATACGCGTCTTCCTACGCTAGTTTTCTCTTAGCTTGTCGGCTAGTCTTAGAATTTTGTATGATTAGAAGTCTTCTCTTCCAACATTCAAAACTAAATTCAAATCAATTGTCAATTGTCTATTTATTACATTTACTGTAAAAAGGAGTGTAAGAAATAGTCAATAGCAATGGCATAAAAAGTGTGAAAACTATGCACCGTCTAACAACCGCATTACGTTTTGTGAAACAGGTCGTTGACAAAAATGTTTGTTGACAAGACATTACCATAGTCACATAGTTTTTTCATGCTACTGTAATGTAAATATAAAAGGTATTTTCACAAGTAAATGTGAATCATACACACAAGTAGCTTGCAAAAAAGTCTCTAAACACATCAACAGAGTTATTACAGTCTCTACACCAAACCTAAGCTAAAATGCAATCAAACACACAACCAGTAAGGCAATTACAGGCCAGCTGTGAGGAAGCAGTGCCAACCACTATACCACCATGTCAGTGGGAAATAAATATTTACGCACTGTAGGTTATAGTGTCAGTAATGTGATTAAAAATACATTTACAGTTAAAAAGAATAAGTGACTAAATGGTTATATGTTTTAGGCAACATGAGTGTGGAGGGAAAAAAAGGGAGGGGCTGCAGAGAGATGTAACACAATATAACACAGGAACTGCAGAAGGAGTTAAGAGGAGTAGTGCGCCTACAGCAAAATGCAGAAACTGCCTACAGAGACCAAGAAATAGATGAGAACTAGATGTTGGGTATCGGTTTGTGACATCTACATCAAAATGTGCAGAGAAAAAAATATGTTCACTCAACCCTGGTAGCTGAGTTAGTGTACCCTGCTTTCAGCCCTGTTCCATTACTATTTTAATAAATAAAATATCTAAAATAAACTTCCTGACTTCTGAATTACTGAAGTCATCCGAGTGTAATCATGTGAATGATTACAGTAAAGAGCAAACAGCCAGGATTTAACACTAAAATGAGGAGAAATATAGTAGTTATGACAAACAACAGATGACGTTACTAAAGTTGCTCTAACTCGTAATAACAATTTGCTTAAACATGTCACAATTGCTTGTGGATGGGAGGCTTTCTGCATTTATTGGAACAAGGTTTAAAATTATACTCATTCAGTACCTCATTTCTGGTAACAGGTTTGCACCAAGCAGAGCACACAGCATACAAAATGTCACAGAAATAATCTATTTTAATAGCTATCGAGGAAAATGTGTATTTAGAAAGTCAAGTCAAGTCAGATTTATTTATATAGCGCTTTTTACAATGGAGCTGTGTCTCAAAGCAACTTTACAAGTTTAGATGATCTCCTAATAACTACGTCCCATCCCAAATTGAGCAAGCCTAGGGCGACAGTGGCAAGGAAAAACTCCCTAGTTCTAGGAAGAAACCTTGGGAGGACCAAGACTTAAAAAGGGACCCAACCTCCTTGGGCGGCGTAGATGATAAATCTAAGAGCGAAACTAAAGTCATGGAGTCAAAGTTCGAATAAAATGTGAATTATGCACATCGACATTAAGTGGCCCGGGTATGATGATAAATCTAAGAGCGAAACTAAAGTCAAGTCAGAAAGTTGTCTCTTTTGTTTTGAAATATAGCAAAAAACTAAAATCGTGGTGCAGTGGTTCAGTGGGTAGCACCATCGCCTTACAGCAAGGTCCTGGGTTCGATCCCAGGTGCAGCAACCTGGGTCCTTTCTGTGTGGAGTCTGCATGGCCACCCCTTGTGGGTTTACTCTGGGTACACCGCATTCCTCCCACATTCCAAAAACATGCATGTTAGGTTAATTGGAGTTTCCAAAGTGCCCTTAGTGTGTGTGAGTGTATGGATTGACGATGGATTGGCACCCTGTCTAGAAATGTTCCTACGTTGAGCCCATCGCCGGCTAGGCTTCCCACTACCCTCACCAAGGATTAAGCAGATAAGAAAATGAATGAATGAACAACAAAACACTATATTAACAAGTAGATTTTTGAAGACTATTGATGCTCAAATACTTCAGTTATGAAATGACCCTGATATCACTGATTTCATTTAACACTTCTGTTAGGATGTTGAATTAACACTGTCTTTCCATAGAATATTAACTTAAATATTCATTATAATGCTGAATTAAGGACAGTGTCTTCTCCTTGAATGTTTACATCCCATATTTCTCTTAAATGCTGAACTGACATCACCCTCTTCTCTTTCAATGATACCTTCAGGGTCTTAGAATGTAACATCACAGGCTTCTCTTAGACTGTTTGCTTCATAGTCGCCTCTTAGATTGCTGAATTAACACCAGCGCTTCTCTTAGAATAATAACCGCAGGGTCTTCTTTTAACACTTGTCAACCGTCAACCTTAAAGCTCATTTCTAAGGTTCTTTCCAGTGATTCACTGGAATGCCCCTGTGACTCCCATGAACAATGTGTAAGATTTTGTTTCCATTTTGTCTGTAGCTTGATGACAGTGAGCTTTTTTCCTGTTACCTGACAAAATTTTGCTTCACTGATTATCCTTTTCTTCTCAAACATTCTCAAAAAATATAGAGCAATAATAACTGACACACACACACACACACACACACACACACACACACACACACACACACACATATATGTATATATATATATATATATATATATATAATATATATATATATTATATATATATATATATATATCTGTATATACACAGTGTGGTGCTTGACAGTTTTTGAACCCCTTTATAATCTTTCTGTATTCATGCATAAATATGACCTAAAACACATCATCAGTATTTTTAATATCCTAAAAGTAGATAAAGAGAATCCAGTTAAAACAAATGCCAAGACAAAAAATGTTATACTTGCCGTCATTTTATTATTTTTAGGAAAATAATTCCCATATTACATATTAGTGAGTGGCAAAAGTATGTTGCCTACAACCTCTAGGGTTAGCAGTTAAATTTTAAGGTGAAATTAGAGGCAGATGTTTTCAATCAATGGATGGACAATCAGGGTGTGAAGTGGGCACCCTGTTTTATTTAAAGAAACAGGGATCTATCAAAGTCTGCTCTTCACAACACACGTTTGTGGGAAGTGGCACATTATGGCACGAAAACAAAGGAGATTTCTGAGGACCTCAGAAGAAGAGTTGTCGTTGTTGATGCTCATCACGCTAGAAAAGGTTACAAAGCCATCTCTAAAGAGTTTGGCCTCCACCAATCCACAGTCAGACAGATTGTGTACAAATGCAGGAAATTCAAGCTCATTGTTACCCTCCCCAGGAGTGGTCGACCAACAAAGATCACTCCAAGAGCAAGGCATGTAATAGTTGGCGAGGTCACAAAGGACCCCAGGGTAACTTCTAACCAACTGAAGGCCTCTCTCACGTTGGCTAATGTTAATGTTCATGAGTCCACCATCAGAAGAACACTGAACAACAATGGTGTGCATGGCAGGGTTGCAAGGAGAAAGCCACTGCTCTCCAAAAAGAACATTGCTGCTCGTCTGCAGTTTGCTAAAGATCCTGTGGATGAGCCAGAAGATTATTGGAAGAATGTTTTGTGGACGGATGAGACCAAAATAGAACTTTTTGTGTTTGGAGAAAGAAAAACACTGCATTCCAGCATAAGAACCTTATCCCATCTGTGAAACATGGTGAAACTTTAATCATACTTTAAAGAAAACTGCACTATAATGTACACATGCACATGTGCCTTCTCAGGGTGCCACATGGTGGCTGCCGTGACAGCCAGAGTAGGCAGACCTATGGGATGAAGTGACCAAAAAAGGGCTGAATGAGAAACAAGAGTCCCAAAACGGCATCTATCAATAGAAAGTCAAAATGGCTGTCAGTAGCCATTATGAGATGCCTAAAATGGCATCCACACACTAAGTATGAGATGGTCCTCCCAATGTCCCAAAGTCAATAAATGCTATATCTTCCTTTCTTTCTTCAGACACAATGTAAATTTGTTGCTTTCCTTTAGAATATCAGAATATGCTTAAATGATTTACCTGTTCGCTTCACTTCTCATCTTACACATATACCTCAATTGTCTACAATCCGTGCCTTAAATCGCTATATGACTTGCTTCGGTTTGACTCTATATGTGCAATTCTCTATCTTTATAATCTATTAATGTCTCACTTTTAACTGTTTTAATCTTCTTCAAGTAAACAGCCCTATGATGGATTCACACCCTGTCTAGAGTTGTTCCTGCCCAGCACCCTGTGCTGCTGGCTAGGCACCGGCCTTCCCACGACCCTGACCAGGGTACTTGGATAAGAAGGTGAATGAATTAATTAATTCCCTCCTACTTTGGTCCTGTAAACTCCATCTTTTGGACTACCAGTTTAAACCTCTCTCATTGCTGTATACTCTATTTTCTGCTTTCTTTCTTTTCTCTTTAGCATTAATTAGCATACATTGCTTTCTGTCCCAGTTTTTTTCCAGATAATATCTCTCACACACACATGGGCTCACAATGCCCCAAGGCTACCCTTTTGCAAAGATGCATCAATAAACAACAGCATGTTACACACTGCCCTACAGATGAAAGAAGTTGGTACTAGAACCCAGCACAGCCGTAGGTGCACCTGCTGCCCCTAGTGGTGACAATTATTGTTGAAAATATATTTTGGATTGGATTGGATTGACTTGTATATTTAACGTTGCATCAGCATCAGAGTTACCATCAGAGTCAGCATCAGAGTCTTCTTTTGAAATGTTGAATTAGCACTGCTGTATTTTTCTTGGAAAACTCTCACTGGAGTTCTCTCAGAATGCTTACGCAAGATCACAGTTCTCTTAAAATGCTGACTTGACATCACAGTGTACTCTTGATTTGTTTTTCTACAACAGCTGATAAATGTATAAAAAGAATGATCAGAACGGTTTCCAGTTTCACCTCAGGTTTATGACAATGCACCTGCAGACACAATTACATGCTTTTAACTATTACACATAACGCAAACCCTAACAAAATCAAAATAACACAGCCACTTTAGCAGAGTTAGATCTGCCTCAAAAACTGAATGAAATATAGAGGTGAATGTATTTGCTGAGTCAGGTGCATTGTTTTTAGCCTAGAAGAATGTGTGAGAAGAAAACTCATTCTCAGCCAGCTGTTTGGTGCCGAGGGTTTAAGCTGTGTCAGTGTCTTTAGAAGAACCATATTTCATGTTCTTTCCCTGTGGAACAATGACATCTCAGTGACTTGACTAGATAGGAGCCAGTTCTGTTATGCTGATGGACATTTCTCTTGGGCAAATAATTGATGATTAATGCAATCAGTACATCTGGATTTTTCTATATTTCACACTCTCATTTTTAACAACATTATTTTCAACCACCCAACTATATTAAATTGTGGTTACATGAAAGACTTGGTACCGAGTTTACCTTTAATACCTGTCCAGCCATTCAAATGGACTAGCTAGCCAACCCAAGTGTAATATTTTCCAAATAATGACATTACATGGATGTGTCAATTGTAGAAAAATTGGAGAAAGTTGTAGAGTCGTATATTAAAGCATTTCGAAAGGTCTTTGTGCTTATCAGTGGTGTTTGAAACTTTGTGAATTTTCTGTATTTCTGTAAAAAAAATATGACTTTAATCATCCACACATTTTCTGTGAGTGGCAAAAAAAGTATGTGAGCCTTTGTTTTCAGTGTCTAGTATTTTGTGCAGCAATAATTGCAACTAAATGTTTCTGGTAACCGTTGATCAATCCTGAACATTGGCTTGGAGAAACATTAGCCCAGTCAAGCCTAAAGAACAGCTTCAGCTCTGGCGATATTGATGGGGTTTCCTCACATGAACTGCTACCCTCAGGTCTTTCTACAACATTTCTATAGGTTTAAGCTCAGAACTTTGACTTTGCCATCCCAAAACATTAACTTTATTTTTCTTTACCCATTCTTTGAAAGAACCACTTGTGTGCTCAGTGTCATCTTGCTGCATGACCCACATTCTCTTGAGATTCAGTTCATGGACAGTTGTCCTGACATTTTCCTTTAGAATTTGCTGGTATATTTCTGAATTCATTGTTCCATTAATAATGACAAACTGTCTTGGCCCAGATGCAGCAAAACAGACCCAAACCATGATACTACCACCACCACGTTTCACAGATGGCATAAGGTTATTATTGTGGAATGTAGTGTTTTTTCAGACATAACGCTTCTCGTTTAAACCAATAACCTTCTGGCTTGTCCACATAGTATGAGTGTTGAAACTGTGCATTCACACCATTGTTGTTCATGCCATTGATATTAGCCAATGTGAGAGAGGCATTTACTTGCTTAGATGTTACCCTGCATTCCTTTGTGACCATGTGAAATACTGTACACCTTGTTCTTGGAGTTGGTCAACCAATCCTGGTTTCCTCAATTTGTATACAATCTGTCTGACTGGGTATTGTTGGAGACCCAACGTTTTTCCCAGTGATGAGCATCAGCAACTATTTTTCTGAGGTCCTCAGTAATCTCATTTTTTTTCATGCCATGATATACATACAAACCACGTCAGCTGAAGTATTCTCGGTTGCATCAAATGGCAGTGGGCGGACCCCACACCCGCGAAACAAGCGCCAGGATAATGATGATGATATACTTCCACAAACGTGTTGTGAAGATCAGACTTTGATAGATCCATGTTCTAAATACAACGGGGTGCCTACTCACACCTGATTATTATCCCCATTGATTGGAAACAGCTGACTGTAATTTGGGACTTCAAATTAACTGCTAATATATTATGGAATATAATATAATTACAGTGAGGCAAAAAAGTATTTAGTCAGCCACTGATTGTGCAAGGTACACTTCAACTATGAGAGACAAACTGAGAAAAAAAATCCAGGAAATCACATTATAGGATTTTTAAAGAATTTAATTGTAAATTATGGTGGAAAATAAGTATTTGGTCAATAACAAAAGTTCAACTCAATACTTTGTAACATAAACTTTGTTGCCAATAACAGAGGTCAAACGTTTCCTGTAAGTCTTCACCAGGTTTGCACACACTGTAGCT
>JAJAGP010004080.1:0-57115 GCA_025084515.1 Ancistrus triradiatus | reverse complement strand
GAGATCCCATGCCATCATGCTTCAGTTTATGCACCTGTTATCAATGCGCTTAGCTGAAACGACAGAGCTCACTAATTAGAAGGCGTGTCTACAAACTTTTGGTCATGTTGTGTGCTTCATATCAGCCAACCTTTACACATAATATTTAAATATCCTTGACAAAGGGACATATTTCTTTATGAACCCTTCAGTGAGATATAATGAGGACCAGCTTCAAACGCAGTGGGCGTCCCTCAGAATGCCAGTGCGCGTCCTTTATACTATGTTTATGTGAGCGCAGAGTCTGTTTGTTATTCTAAAGTACTGTTGCGGTTGGAGAAACAGAACCAGTGGCAGTGAGGAAGGCCTGAAGGAGTCAGTGGTGCAGAACGGAGTTGGATCTAATTGAGACAGAGAGAATAAAGAGAGTGCTGGAGCATCTGTTTGGCCTGGATAAGTAGCAGTGTCGAACGGAATGGGACTTTGTGGGCAGAGCAGAGCTCAGGACTGATTCCTGGCCTTGGAGATCTGTCCAATGCAAACAGGCTCCCGAGGGCCACCCATGTCGCCCTGATCTGTTCAGCACACATAACACACACGCTGCAGGCGGGGAGATGCCAGGGCCAGCGCCGGGCCATGTGCACCACACTGTAATCTTGTGACCTGCTGTAACCTGCTATGACAGACTTGTTTTCTACAACAGATTTATAGGGGAGTCCAAATAACAAAAAAAAAAAAAATTAAATTATATATATATATATATATATATATATATATATATATATATGTGTGTGTGTGTGTGTGTGTGTGTGTGTGTGTGTGTGTGTGTTTATATATATATAATCAATGAACACTGTTTATATTGAGAACGTTAAGATTGCAAGTGTGCATTTTTGCCCACTCGCTGAACTTGGTTAGTATAGTTTAGGATCATTTTTGTTTGAGGGCAAATTTAAATGTTGTTATTAGGTTTTCACATTTAATAATAAACATGGATAAGAATGGATGTTGTTGTTTATATTCAGGTTACTTTGTGTTGACTTCTCAGAACTTATTGAATTCGGTTCTCGACGCATTTTGACTAGAAAAATTTGTCTCGACTCGTATCGTTTCAGCAGAAACTCGATTCGTGATTCACGATTCAGTACACAGTGATTCAGTGATTCAGTGAATAGTCTTTGCTCAATGTGTTGCTCAGCCCTTACTATGCGGTGTTTATTGTGTTTTTCTTTATTTTTACATCTACAGCATTGTATTTTTCGGGCAAATAAGTTCCTATGGGTTCTAAAAAGATTAGGGATTACAGCCAACCGAAAGGAAATCAATCCTCCAGAACACAGGCTGCAGTTAGCTTAAAAGCTGTGCTAGTGCCCTGAGTTCATCAATAGGTTTTGCTTTTGCTTTTCACTTTCAATCCTTTACTCACTGAATTACATGAGATTTTTCAACACTTTATTATAAAATAAGCTTTGTGTTCATGATTTTGGCCACCTGTAGGTTAATGTAAGTGTTTTAAACATGAACGTACTTATCATTACTTATCATAGGCTCCTCTATAACACAGTATAGACCGCTCCAAACACTCGTTAAACTCCTCAGTTCATGATACATTTAACTTATGATGGATCTGATATATATATATATATATATGATACACTAGCTATTAATACACCGTTTGGATTTACAGTAAAAGTTTTATCCTGCTCAATCAAATTACATGTTTTGTTGATTGTCTGCAAGGAACAAAGGCCCAATATAAGGCCAAAAACTGCTAGCACATCTGGAAAGGTGTCCAAAGTTTTGCACGTGCCAGATCATATGTTTCATTTTCTCCCAATTTTTTAACCTTGCTGCTAAAACTTTGTTTGCTGCCAATGGTCATTTTCAGAAAATCGTGAGTTTGCATAAAACAATACCTGTGTATTCTCCAGATTTCTGTATGCGCACGTAAATGATCTTTGGACGTACACATGTATCATTGCGAGCATTTGATGTACGTGTGCATAATCGTTTAGCGCTGCTAGAATTGCTCCATTTTTCCCAGCATGGATCCGTACTAATGACATGTTGTGCTCAAATTGCAGCCAGAGATCTTTAGATTCTGGCCAAAAGCGACGCTGGGTGGCTCGGCCCCTTTTTCATATAAATATATGCTTTAATACGCCTATGAAACTCGTCCAAAATAAGTCGAAACCCTTCACATCTGGTTCTTATCCTGCGGCTTGTGGAGAAACAGAAGGAATGGTGGAGTTCAGCGAAGGAGAGAGGGACGTTTCAGAGGTACAGCTCAGTGATCGGTGGAACGCAGTCGTCATCCAATGCTCTTTCACTCCGTCGTTCCATCTGACTGGAGCTCCAGATCTTCAGATCTTTGGATGTTCTTCAGTTTCAGCTTTCTCTCATTCTCTCAGTCTTTATTTAAACATTTCAACACATGATCTAAAATTTCCAGAGTTCATTCGTCATTCGGTTCCAGATCCTGTATATACAGTTGCAAAAAAGATTTGTGCACTCTTTGGATTTCTACATCTAGGCATTTAGTAGACATCCTTATCCAGAGTGACTTACCCATACAACTGTACAGTCCAAGCAATTGTGAGTGAAGAGTCTTTCTCAAGGACCCAGCACTAGCAACTGGCAGAGGTGGGATTTGAACCACCATCATGTACCTTAAACACTAAGCCACCATAGTCCAAATGTCTGCATTAATTCCTCAAAAAATCATAATAAAAGACATATACTTTCTAAATTCTGTCTTCCAATAATTGGTAGACATTAAAGATTTTTTCCCCCTTAGCTGTTCCCATTTTGATCCTGCCTTTCCTGGTTAGGGTCAAGGGGAAGCTCTGAAACCCGTACCAGAATTCATTAAGCACAGGCGAAAGTACTCACTAAATGAGCCACTGAGCCACAGGAGCTGTTATTTATTGTTCCTGTTGTCAAAATTAAAGCTTAAACATATAGAAGTTGCATTTTTTTGTACTTTCATCACAACTTCAGCAATTGAACAACACAAAAAACAAAAAATATATATATAATCAATAGACCTCTGACTTAAACAACCCATTTAACAACCCATTGAGTCAGGCATAAACTGGGACTGTGATGATCCAGTGTTTAAGGTACTGGACGATGCATTACAAGCCACAGCTCTGTCAAACTGCCAATGTTGGACTCTTGAGCAAAGCCCTTAACTCACAAATGCGTGAACTGTAAGACTGTAGCAGTTGGAAGCCTGAATAATAGTGCCTGCTAAATAACTACATGTTAAACATTATTATTGGTCATTGAATTCTCTGTGGAAGAAATGGTCATTACTAAAGTTTTGTTTAACCCACATGCTCTGTTCCATGTGACCCCAGAGCCTCGTTAACAGCCCACAAAACATACTTGTAATCAGCTTGATACATCATGGCACTTGCTAATTTCATGGAAACTGTGAATAAACAGTAATTTCATACTGCGATCGGTTTCCAAACACACCCTACAGCAATGTATACAAAACTCAAAGACCCCAGTTATGAAGCATGACCGAATGTAATAGAGCTCCATGTGCGTTTAGTTTGTCCGGCATTGAGGGTTCCTTCATCCACTGTACCTTGCAGGGATAAAAATCAGCAGGCTGGGAATCTTTATATTGTAAATTTGTACGTAGTGTGTCTTATAGATCTTTCAGAAAAGTCTTTGAGTGTGTCATAGAGGCTAAAAGTCAGCGATCTCTCACCAAGAGGTACACTACCCAAAAGTGGCATTTGAGAACCTTTTTATAGGACAGCAGGAGAAGCACTTTTACGTCATCTTGTGGCAAGACCCGGTGTCTAATCAGACCAAACCTGTAATCATTGATATGCCTGAGCCATGTGGATAGTGAGTATATGAGATATTCCCCGGTTTGCCCTAACAATAAGTTACAGTCTTACAATGTAAGCAGATGTGATCCAACAGGGGCAGACTAGCAGAGGTGGGGTTTGAGCTTTGGCCCCTGTACTCCATAGTCCGGTATCTTAACCACTAGGCCTCCACAGTACATACTGTACACGTGTGTGTGAATGTGCCATCTTCCCCAGCTGTTAGCGATTAGTCCCTCCCCTTGCCCCCTGCATGAGCCAGTGGTTTCTCCATGTTATTAGTGTCAAAGCAAGCTGACCCACGATGCTCCTCTGCCACAGGAAGCTGCAGTCCAGCAGAAAAGGTCAGCTGGAGCAATTAGGCCAAGGCTGCTATTTTCCCTGCAGTTGTCCTTCTCTCCCACTCGATCAAACCCATCATCATCAGCCCTCTGCTCCTTGTTTGGCTCGTTGCCGGAACGCAGGGCTTCCGCTTCCTCTGAGATTTGTAAACAAAATTGTTATTATCACCCTCCGTCTCTGTCTTTATCACCCACATCTTCTGGTTCTAACAGCTTCTCCATCATCCTCTCATCCTCCTTTAGGGCTCGGCGTGGTGCTTTTGTTCTCCGTACATTAGGATATCTGCTGTGTGTCATGGCCAGAGCTGAGCAGCATGTTTGACAGATGGGACTTAACACTGGTTTCAGAATTTCCTGTCTTTTCTTCAGCTATCTTCTAGCTCACACATTGCCATCATACCACAGGCCACTTTCAGAGTCTGAGGACGACCTACACGATGTTAGGCAGATGTTAATGTTATGAATGGGAGTAGGTGTTGTTTGTAGGTGTAAATAATATCTTTGTTTTTTATATTTCAACTTCAAAAGGAATCATTTTACTTTTACCATTTTAACCTGTTAAGTTTGTTTGTTTGTTTGGTTTATTTAACGTCGCTATCAGCATCAATGGCCATTTCAGCGACACACATAAGGTTACATCTGTACACAAGGTTTTATATATATACACACACACACACACACTCACACACACACTCAAGTCAATGTCAATTTAGCATAATCAGTTAACTTAATGCAGGTCTTTGGACTGTGGGAGGAAACCGGAGTACCCAGAGTAAACCCACACGGGCACAGGGAGGACATGCAGACCCACACAGGAACCCAGGACCTTCTAACCACCGCTATCCACCAAGCCACCCTGTTGCCCAAACCTGTTAAGTTAAAAGTGGGACCGTGGTGGCCTAGCGGTAGATTATGGACCAGAAGGTCCAGGGTTCAAACCTCTGCCAAGCTGACACTGTTGGGTCCTTGAGCAAGACCCTTAACCCATAATTGCTTGGATTGTAAGACTGTATCAATTGTAAGTCGCTCTGGATAAGGGCGTCTATTAAATGTCGTAAATGTAACAAACGTAACGTGGTTGAATGTACTAAAGCAGTGACCTAGGAACAAAACTTCTCTCAGTCACTGCTGGTCATAAGTACTCTTTACTGCTGAAATGATGGTCCAAAGGGACAGGAATCATTTTTACGTTAAGCTTTTTACTTAGGTATAGATTTAATGAGAAGAAAAAAAAGCGTGATTACTTTTGGATCACAGGTTCATCGTTTCAACAGTAGAGATTACTGATCACTAGGAATAAGTGAGAGAAGTTTTTCTTCAGTTATTGTTTTAGGACTTATTATACATTAAACAACACTAAGCTTTGCTCACTTTAAGCTTTTAGACTCTCCTGACTAACGCAGCATTTGGGAACGCAGTCGGTTGGTCTGCTAATGCTCTAGCGTAGCGTGTCAAAACAAAACTACATGATGATGTAGATGTACGTGATTACAGATGTATTTTTGCACTAATCGTGGCCGTGTATTTGAAGCTTGAAATGCATTAGTTGGAACCGATAAGTGGAATTGAAATTCTATTTTCTTAACGGGTACCCAGTTCTTGGTATTTTGGAACCCAACCCCAGTTATGAATAATGGTTGTATGCAAGACTTTAATTAAGGATTTAATTAAATACTCATTAACAAACAACTTTGGAAAGTTGAATTGTGTTTACAAAGCTGGCAAAACCAGACACAGTATCACAGAAGCCACAGCATAAAATGCCAGATTGATAACTGTGCCACTCATAGACATATACACCTGGACATATATATATATTCGGCCCCCTTGAACTTTTTGCCACATTTCAGGCTTCAAACATAAAGATATGAAATTGTAATTTTTTGTGAAGAACCAACAACAAGTGGGACACAATCGTGAAGTGGAACGAAATTTATTGGATATTTTAAACTTTTTTTAGAAATAAAAAACTGAAATGTGGGGCGTGCAAAATTATTCGGCCCCTTTACTTTCAGTGCAGCAAACTCACTCCAGAAGTTCAGTGAGGATCTTTGAATGATCCACTGTTGACCTAAATAACTGATGATGATAAATAGAATCCATCTGTGTGTAATCAAGTCTCCGTATAAATGCACATGCTCTGTGATAGTCTCAGAGTTCTGTTTAGAGCGCATAGAGCATCATGAAGACCAAGGAACACACCAGGCAGGTCCGACATACTGTTGTGGAGACGTTTAAAGCCGGATTTGGATGCAAAAAGATTTCCCAAGCTGTAAACATCTCAAGGAGCACTGTGCAAGCGATCATATTGAAATGGAAGGAGTATCAGACCACTGCAAACAAATCATCGTACCTGCACAATCTGGCTTTTAATGGAAGAGTGGCAAAAATGAAAGCCATTTCTCAAAGATATCCATAAACGTTTGGCCACATAGCCACCTGTGAACCACACCGCACATGTCGGAAAAGTGCTCTGGTCCAGAGAAACCAAAATCTAACTTTTTGCCACAAATGCAAAACGTTTGTTTTTGGCGTAAAAGCAACACAGCTCATCACCTGAACACACCATCCACCACTGTCCAAACATTGGTGGTGGCAGCATCGTGGTTTGGGGCCTGCTTTTCTTCAGCAGGGACAGGGAAGATGGTCAAATTGGTGGAAGAGGATGGAGCCAAACAAGGACCATTCTGGTAAGAAAAACCTGTTGAGTCTGCAAAAGACCTGAGCACGGATGGAGAATTTATCTTCCAACAAACCAATGATCCAAACATAAAGCAAAATCTACAATGGAGTGGTTCACAAAATAAACGTATCCATGTGTTAGAATGGCCAAGGCCAGTCCAGACCTGAATCCAATCGAGAATCTGTGGAAAGAGCTGAAAACTGCTGTTCACAAACGCTCTCCATCCAACCTCACTGAGCTCCGGCTGTTTTGTAAGGAAGAATGGGCAAAACTTTCATTCTCTCGATGTGCAAAACTGATAGAGACATACCCCAAGCCACTTGCAGCTGTAATCGCAGCACAAGGTGGCGCTACAAAGAATTAACGCAAGGGGGCCGAATAATTTTGCACGCCCCACTTTTCAGTTTTTTATTTCTAAAAAAAGTTTAAAATATCCACTTCACGATTGTGTCCCACTTGTTGTTGATTCTTCACAAAAAATTACAATTTCATATCTTTATGCTTAAACCCTGAAATGTGGCAAAAGGTTGAAAAGTTCAAGGGGGCCGAATACTTTTGCAAGGCACTGTATATTATGTCTATGGTGACACTTCTGATTGAATTTCCTATCACCAGTCTGAACTCGGTCACACATTACCAGGAGAACTGAATAAGTTTTTGGTCTGAGAGCTGTGGTTTAAGTCTCTTTTTTTCCCTGCAGAGACATACAGAGCTAGCATGCTAGCATGACTTGAAGCAATACCTAGCCCTGTACATTCTCCCGAGCTCAGCACGCTCTGTCTCTTTCTGCAAACCCCGGCAGCATTTCAGTTTGTTCTGAGCTTCTGCAACGTGTTGAACGCAGCCCAAAAGGCCCTCGGCGATGGCGTGCAGAGGCACTTGTTTACACACTCGGCTGCTCTAAAAGAGAAAGTGAGCGCCATGACTGATGGTGTTTGCGCTAAATTTAACAGCACGCCGATGGTCATTAGATACGACGATCAACCCGTTAAAGCTTTCTCACTGCTTTCAGACCCGTGACGGCCCACAGGCTAGAGCGCTCTTTCAACTGCCCTAATGCACCAAGACGCCTCTCTTGCCCTCTGTCTCGTCTCTCTCTCTCTTCTTTGTCTTCATAGCTAGCTCGTCCTCCCTCATTTTCCCTCATTGAGGAGGAGGATCGATAACTCCAACTCAGACAGATCTGATTCTCCTCCTCACTCAGATGCGGAACGAGATTTCGATTATAGGCCGGCCAGAAACCATGAAGGAGGGTTTCAAAAATTAACCATGGTATTTAATGGTCAAAATAGCACCATGTTTTATTATGACATAATGATAAATATACTCTTAACCTGACAGCTTTACTGTGCTGCAAAAGGCTAACTTTGTTTATGTAACTGATCTGGACAATATACAGTCTAAACTGTGAGTTCGTTGACTTAACATAAAATAGACAAAGTGACATTCATACCTGTTGCTGACTTAACGGGCTTTACTGAGCAGGCCGCATGATCGTGCAGTCACATTTACAATGTACATAAACAGGTACCTACATGTACAGTGTCTATACAGTTACGCAAATTTGAGAAATAGTCCATGATTGACGATTGTTTCTGTGATGCGAAGCACATGAGGTCCAGTCTGCGATGAATAACAGCAAAGTCATTATGGTGAAAGCCATCTTGGTAACACCACCGGGCAGTTATTTCCAGCCATACAAGGCCAGACTCTTATTTCTTTGAAAGGGGAGAGACCTATATATCCAAAACTGAAAGAGAAATTGATTTTTAAAATGCATATTTAGAATTGCTGGTATAATCTGGTAAAATGACACAACTTGCTTGCATTGTTGGGTTCAAAAAACACAGAAAAATACATTTTTTAAGGTTATTCTGGCTACTGCGCATGCGCATCCCGCCACTACAAAGGGGACAGGATTGGTTCTTTCCAATGAAGGCACGGGGCTTCTGTACTACAGTCTCATTCATATTTCAACCACTGACCAGTCTTCTCCTTTTATAACGTCTCTGATAACAGACAGGGGCTGTACATCATCCGCCGTTACAAGCTTAATGTAGGATTCAATCGCGCCACCTACCGGGCTGGTTTTGGAAACATGGTGGCTTAGCGGGGTATATTTTCGATACTGGCAAGAAATATTTGTCACGTTATAATCTCGGTGATGGTAGGAGGTGAGGTTTGGCGACTTTTCAAGTAAATGCATGGAAGGCAATCCGTCCCTGCCATCACACACACTACACGATGAGAGATGAAGTGGGTGAACAATGGGGGCGGATAACAAGGTTAGACTGTAGTCTTGATCTGGACAATACTGTGGGGTTTACTGTGGGGCAGCAATGACTTGAGGACGGCTATGAGGGGATAAGGTATGCCTTGTATAAGGTCCAGGCGAGACTCGGAAGGACCATATCCCGCGATCTTAGGCATGATGGAAGGGAGTAGCAGGAGTAGTATAGAAGTGTTCGAGGAATCACATTATGAGTCGCTACGTTGATACGGACTCCCAGTCCTCTAGCAGTACAGTTGTCGGAGTTGTCTCTATGGATGGGTGGGGGCTTAATGGGTAGTTCAGTCTCATTGGGGCGCTGGATCTGGACCTGGGTTTGACCCACGAAATTACTTGATTAAGCAGCAAGACAAGTACAATCTACAGGAACCCACATATTTTCCCATCATAATACATGGTGGGGGTGTGTTGGGCTGCGCATATGAAAGTGCCAAATGCGAAGGTGTATCAGAACCATATATACCCTGCGAATGTGGCCTGGGCCTAACGGTATCAACTTGACATGAACTTGTTACGTGTTAACACAGAGGTTGGACTTAGAGTAATGGTAGGAGAAAGGAAAAGGCAGTGTGGGAAATGTGGTGCGGCCCCCAAAGGATAGTTTAGACACCTGACTGGGAGAGGATGTTCTGACGCGATACCTAGCTGCGCAACCAGTAACAAGCTTCCTGAGGTAGTGGTTTAGGGTAGTAGACAATTCCCAGTATATCAGGAACTGGATCTTGAGGCTACAAGTGGCCATCAAGCACTTCCGAAAAAAGACAGGTATGTGAGAACCAGTGGAGGCGCGAATTTATCGGTGAACTAGGTAAGGATAGTCTGATGCGATATCCTAGAGATGTGGTAGTGTAACAGAGGTAGCACTGGGGTAAGCCTAGGATTTTCAACAGGCAGTATCCACGAAAGTGCTGAGTCTGTAGGTGAGGTGAGCGAAAGTGGTGTGCAGATGATCTCCAGTGCTGATTGTGGTCACAACAATGAATCATAGTCATGCTGACCGAGACACAATGTATTGACATCATGTTTTAGCACATCAGGATGTATTCGCCCTTTCATAAAGGAAGACATCTTGAAGTGGAGAATTAGTACATATCATTTGTCGGCCGAGGTGTACTAGTGGGGAAGGAATAAGAGTCTCCGTAAAACCGGTCAGTCCAGCAATCTGTGGAGGGGGGACTTTGGGGAGCTCTGCATACAAAGGCGGCATACTGGCACAAATCCTTAACTACTAGCAGAACAGTTCGAATACAAAAGAATTGCACTTCTTCACCTCCCTGCTCAGACAGCAGCGACTTCTTGTATTAAAGAGATGAAGCGACAGTCATTAAATCAAGCTAGCTGTAGAATGCACACATGGGTAAGGGAAGATTACTTTCTATAATCAGCCCCAGTCTTTATGGCAATGTAAGAGTGGTACATTCAATAAATGCCCAGACTTTGAAGAACTGTAGCGGGACTGGGTTGTGGCCTTAATCGTTAACCATGTCCCCAGAAAGGGAGTAGTTTTCAACGTTCGTCGTGGACTCAGAAGGCATCTCGTGGGATGGGGATCTGGTCACACAGTCAAAATGCGTTATTGAAATACATCGTTTTTTGGAAGAGAATGCTGGTAGGCGCAGGTTGTTCTCTCCAGATCCAATCGTGAACGTAACAGGGAGGACTGAAGCCATGGGGATCATTGGATAGAAGCATTTGCGAACTAAAGTAGGGAATTGTTATTATGGCACTACGCACGGACGGAGTTAGTGTTCGTCATGTTCAGTAGAATTAGGGCATGCATTTAGATGTGCATCTTAGGAGATTAGGCTGCGTTTGAAGTTCCGTGTATGGGAGTTTGTTCCAGTGCATTGTGATTTAAACGAGGTACGGCTGTGAGAGTAATGTGAAGTTTGTAACATTGTTGACCCTGACAATACTACATTGTGCTAACCAATATTTTAGTGCTGAGAATTCGGAAACTATATTTAGAATTGAGTCAATAAAGCATGAATTAATATGGGAATAGCACGGGAATATAACTGTGAAGATCCTATCATGGTTTAATATATGGTACCAATCCTCGTGAGCCTGCTCTAAGACTTCTTAAGAACTATTGGAAGCTAAGCAGAAGAGATAGAGGAGGAACGCGAGGGTATTGGTCTTGATGAAACTTTGTTTCAGGATGCAGGAATGATTGAATTGCAAGATGTGATATTTATTAGGAAATGCCGAACAGAAAGGCAGATATAGAGCATAAAGAAAATGCAGAGAGACATTCTGCTTGAATCTACAGTCGATATGATTATACTCCCAGTCCTTACAGCACTTTGGTTTTATTATGGTGCATTAATGGTAGCTCAGTTCATATCTGGACCTTGACAGTACTTGTAAGCAGCAAGACACAACTACAACCCCAAATCAGAAAAGGTTTGGGCGCTGTGCCAAATGCAAATAAAAAAACCTGCAGTGTGCCTTACGTATACTTAGACTTTTATTTAATTGCAGATAGTAGGCCCCCAAGATATTTCATGTTTTGTCTTAGCAACCTACCTTCATGTGTTAGTATAAATCCATTCCTGCACTTGAGGCATGCACAACCTTCCAAAAAAAGTTGAGACCGAGGCAATTTAGGGCTAGTAATGAGCTAAATAAAGATGTGATGTCAAGAGGCGACTGTAATCACGATTTTCAACAGCAGTATCCACGAAAGGCTGAGTCTTTGAGGAGCAAAGATGGGCAGATGATCTCCAGTTTGTCAACAAATGTATGAGACAATTATTGAAATGTTTTAAAACAATGTTCATCAAAGGAAGATTGGAAGGGATTTACATATTGCTGCCTGTACAGTGAATAATATCATTAAACGGTTCAAGGAATCTGGAGGACTTTCAGTGCATAAAGGGCAAGGGCACAAGCTTAAACTGAAGAGTCATGATCTTCAATCCCTCAGACAGCACTTCATAAAGAACCGTCATTCATCAATAGCTGATAGTGCCACATGGGAAGGGATTACTTTATCAAATGTATGAATGAAAGTTACATTCATAAATGCCACTTAAAACTTTACTGCCTTATGTTAACCATGTCCAGAAAGGATTTTAACTTCTTTGGACTCAGAGGCATCTGGGATGGATCGTCACACAGTCAAAATGTATATTGAGATCTTTTTTGGAAGGAATGGACGCAGTGTGTTCCAGACCAATGACGTAAAGGACTGTCCAGATTTGTTTTTCACTAGTTGTTTATACCACTGACTCTGATAGTGCTATGGTTCTAGAATTATGCATTATGGCATCTATTATGCTATTGATTTGGTCCAGTGCATTGTGATTTAAACGTACGGCTGTGAGAGTATGTGAATTTTGGTAAACATTGTTGACCCTGACAATACTACATTGTGCTAACAATACTTTAGTGCTGAGAATATTCTGGAAACTATATTTAGAATTGATTCAATAAATCAATGAATGAATGATGGAATAGCACGGGATATAACTGTGAGATCCATATCATGGTTTAATATATGGTAACAATATCGTATAGCCTCTCTAAGACTTTCTTTAAGAAGAGAGTGAAAGCTAAGCAGAGAGATAAGAGGAGGAACGCAGAGGGTATTGGTCTGTGAATTGACTTTGTTTCAGATGCAGGATGAATTGAATTGCAGATGTGAGATTGATTAGGAATGCCGAACAGAAAGCAGATAGAGAGGCATACAAGAAAAGTGCAGAGAGACATTCTGCTGAATCTACAGTCATAGTGAATGCACTCCCCAACCGTCCGTCAGCAGAAAAGATAAAGCTGAATTAAAACAAATCCATACATTAACACGAAATCTTATACAAGCAGCCCCATAGAAGCAGCAGGGAGAAAATGTTTGGTTCAAGGCCTTGTTCAGCTCACAGTTACCATATGGTTGTAATTGGCGTCTTTATTTAAAACAGGAGAGAATGACTCCAGTCATGGAACGGATCCAGAACGCTAACGTTCGAGTTCTTATTGGATTCATTCTAACAAGTCACGCTCCTCAAGGAAACCTAAAAGAACATGTGGTTTGGATAGGACACATGCATGTGCCATATTCTAATCAGAAGCCATTTAACGTGGGGAGCATTTTTGTGGTAAGAAGATAAAGACTGCTCCATTTGGATGGAGAAGGTTTTCACACAGAATATATCCTCCTGCGCTTGCAAGTCCATTATGAAGTTTGCAGAACCAGAGTATGAAGAACTGTTACTTTAACTGACAAGAATGTTTCAAAATGTAAATGAATAGATGATAGTGGCGGTGCAGTGGACTGCAGACATCTAGGCTGTTGACTTGGGCTGTGCAAAAAAAATTGATACAGCAATATATCGCAATATTTATTTTCGTGACAGACTACATCAATTTTCAGCACAAAATATAGATGTTTTTGAAGGAAGAAAAAACATTTTAAACGGGGTGTAAACCACTCCTGTAGATGTCACAGTGCAGCATTTTGACTCAGTTTATTAACTTGTATTTCAGCTGCTTTTATATTTTCAGTGAACTAAGGAATATCGCAATATGCAACGTACCACAATGTATCGTGATGTGTATCGTATCGTGAAGACCTTTCCAATACCAACCCCTAACGTTGACCCAAAGGTTGAAGGTTCAAATCCCAGGACTGCCAAGTTGCCACTGTTTGGTCCTTGAGTAATCCCCTCAACCCTCAGTTGCTTGAACTGTACCATGTCAGATTGTATCCGTTTGAATAAGGGAACGTGCTAAATCAGGGGGTCCCAAAGTGGGGGTGCAGCAAGTTAATGAATGAAGCATGTGTAAGATACATAATGCATGCCACTTGTAATAATTCCGCTGAGAGCGTTTACATGCACTTAATAATCCAATCATGGTCGGATCTCTGCAGTTGTCTGATTATTCAAGTGGTCATGTACAGGTATACATCATACTCCGATCTAGAAATCAGATTAAGAAATACGATAAAGAGAGCAGGATTTTACCCCAGTAATCAGATTTCCCATTGCATGGATACCAGTTACCCAATTTCAGTTGGTTTCCTCAGTCTGCGCATGCTTGCTAGAATTTTTGGCTAATTCTACATATTTGAATATCCTCTGGGTTCACCTCTCAGAACATGGCAGTTTGTAGATTGCTGTTTCTAAATTTTCCTCTATGTGATGCCGTGTATTACCATCTAGGTGTGTTCCATCACGATAAAGCAAATTAATGATCATAAATGAATGGAAGCGTAAAATTCAACCAACTCACTCCTTTTAGCCATTTCTTAGGTTAGAACATTTATATAGAAACCCTTTAACTGCCAAGACAACTTCAATTAAAGTAAAAAAAACAAAACACTATTAAGTCACCTAATGTTGAGCAAGTGAATCCAGGGAAAGTCTGAACCAGATGGTTCTGCTGTAAGTGAAACTACACTACTAGTCAGAACACAGACAGACATTCCACAGTTTATAGCACCGAGAATCCCAGTGCTAGCGGCATCACATTATATCAGTCCTAAATCATGTTTGGATTGAAGTTTCAGTTTAGTTCTGCACTAGCGCAACTGATTGATTTGGTGAAAGCTGCATGATCACGCACTTTTTGCCAGCATTGCTGAGGTGTGAGCCTAGTCTGAGTGGTAGGGCAGTATTAATGCTGAAATACTGCGCTGATATAACAAACTGTCTCTGTTTTTGTACTAAAGCGAAATTTACCGTCGCATAAGTGAACCACTTGCGTATATGCAGACTTTGTTAGTGACATACAGTACTGTGCAAAAGTCTTAGGAAACCATTAGATTAGATATACCATCGTTTAGCAATAGTATAATGGCCATATCTAGTTATTTCTCAGTCTCTTGTTAGAATACAACCAGAAAATACAGAACAATTGTATGCAGTATTAGGAAACTGAAAAACAAATCAGGAAAAAAACAGCTTCTATCGGATACAGTGGCAAGTATTTAGTTTCATTTACATTTACAGCATTTAGCAGACGCCCTTATCCAGAGCGACGTACAATTGATACAGTCTTACAATCCAAGCAGTTGTGGGTTAAGGGTCTTGCTCAAGGACCCAACAGTGGCAGCTTGGCAGAGGTGGGATTTGAACCCTGGACCTTCTGGTCCATAGTCCAGTACCTTAACCACTAGGCTAGCACAATCCCATTTTTTTTCCCAATCCAATTTAGTCTTACACTTGAGCAATAGCAGCATCTGGCAGCTTCATCAGGATGCCAAGTTCTACAGTAGAACCCTTCTGCAGTCTGAAGAAGCCTGATCAGGAATGGTCTATTTGGAAGGGTGACAGCCAAGAAACCTCACAGCTCACAAATGCAGGTTTGAACAGTTGGGTCCAGTCACCAACAATATATGTCTTCATTATACCATTGCTAAAACAATACATCTAATGGTGGCTTAAGACTTTTGCACAGTAGTGTATCTACAGGCATGGTACTGATTTAGATTTTTGAATTGTTGACTTTCGGGTCAGGAGGCCAGTACTTTAACCACTATGCCACCACACTGGCAAGTAACAGACTTCCAGTGCTTGTTTCAAGGGGAAAAGTCTCAGCAGTATGTCAAACCTAGACAACCAGCATCAGCAAAGACAGCGAAGACAGCAAAGTCGTTGTGAGTAGAAGCAGTGCTCCAAAAGTACAGCCACAAAAATAACCACAGGAGCACCTGTATCACCCAGTATTAGAAAAAACTGAAAAAAAGCTGGAATTCATGTTACGGCTTCCATTTGTCAACCTCTGTGACAAAAGAGTGAGAACATAGCTTGGAGTACAAATCTTGGACCGCTGAGCACCATATTTCCAATGTCTGGATGGATTTATATGTAGAAGAAGCCAAATTGATCTTTTAACCCAAAAGATTTTTTGTCAACTATTAAGCAGCCTGGGCGATCCATAGTGGTTTGGGCATTTGCTTAAAAAATCATTACATATACATATTTACAGGAGCAAACACTGGTGGTGATGTCATATTCCCAGAATTATTCCCAGATACATACTGCTAATATTATACGTGGTTTGATGGACACTTGGATGAATTCAAGGGCTTTCTCCGTTCCCCTATGAACAGATTTTGATCCTTCATGCGAAGTTCTGGAGCATTGCCTGTAAAGAAGAACTGAAACTGGAACTTCTTGAATAATGATATTCCATCTTCATTTTAGCCTGACTATACAGTAAACAAAACAAGCATTGCGTATGTGTTATATATATAGTAATAGTTATTGCATTGTGTAATGCTTGCTTGCGTTTAGCTCCAGTATGGGGTTACATGACATTATGCAGATAGGGCTTAAAATGGCCTTGGAATGGTTAGGAATTGTGCTGCGGTCGTGATGGTGGTTTAATGACTGTGTTATATCCTTAAAAGAGCTCCGTTTGAAATTCCATTGGTGTGGCGTAATCGTTGATTGTAATTGATTCAGTGTTGTGGTGCTTCGGTATGCACAGCAGCCGCTGAGCAGCCCTGACCCTGTTCCACTGAACCTTGAGTTTAGCCCGGGACCCTTTCGGTGCTGGAACTGGACCGCAGTGAAGTCTGGCTCAAGCACACGCGATTCCATAAGCCTTGCTGGCTGGCCCAGTGTTGCAGCCGGCTTTGCGTCATGCTAGCAACGGGATAAACAGAGGAGACCATTTGTAGCCGTGCCAGGTTTCCTCATGCTTCTTATTATGATGTTTGTCAAGAGTGTGTGTAGTCGCCAGTAATAATCACTGCAGACCTCTGATGAGGTGCACTTCACGCTGGGGACACGGTTCTTCTGTAGCGCCTGCGTTAGGACTAACATGCTGCTGCAGAATTTAATGCTACCAATTATTTTTTGCCTTTAAGCAGAACGTCTTACTGTTGAGAACTTGGCCTCGATCAACAGTTGTAGATGGGCAGAACTGGGGTGTTAACTTGCAGCGGTCTGTGTAGTCCAGACCCTTAAGGAATGAGACACAACTGTTCTGTTTACATTCATGGTGTTTAGCAGAGTTCAGCTTATAACGGAGACCACTTCACATGATGCAGCCTAGGGGCATTTTACCACTCTCCAAAGTTTGAAAGACACATACCCCCCTAACCCTATGCCTATGCTTCAACCTGCTATCTTCTTTAACACTTTGTTTACTGGGATTTCTCAATTCTGAGGACATGCTGGCTTCTTTTCTGAAGCATCAGGGGGCCATGAGCTGACTATTCATATGAAATGCATGTTGTGTCAGCCGGCTCAAATTTATGTGTTCATGTTGGTTACAGAGCATGCCAAGGTATCGTGAATTGCTTTTTTTGTGAGCTTTTGCCGGTGGTTAGAAACAAAGCATTTTGAATGTGGACTTATTTGTGTTATGCGTAAATCAAATGAGTTTTCCCACTTTTATCCGTACAGCATAGGATCACGAGTAGGCTGCAGAGCTTTCTGTGTCGGATCACTGAGACGCCGCTGCCAGTCCTTTGTCAGTGCGCACTAGTAACAGACTTCAGTTGAGAATCTACACTATATCATGGTTGTGCTGGACTGAAGGATTTCAGCTTGCGTTCATGCACTACAAAAACAAATCCTACCGAGGTGAGTGTAGTGCCGTGTTTAGGAAGTTCAAGTGCAATTTCAAGTTCCATTTATTTGTGTAGCACTTTAAAAATAGGAATTGTAGTGAAGCACTTACAAAAGCCGAGTCTTGACCCTGGATGGACAGCCAGAGGCAAAACTCACAATCTCTTAAGGAAGGAAACCTACAGCGAGAGAGGAAAAAGACAAAAAGATCTTATTATCTCTGTTCCTCCCAGACAACAGTGAGATGAACAGGGAGACCTTTACTTGATTCCCCTGTCTATCAGTTTTGTTTCCTGAGAAAATAGACTCCAGTAATCTCATGTGTCTCTCCTTGAGTTTTGGCAGAGATCTCAGTACGGACTCGTATTTTTCTGTGATCTGCCCCATCTTGATTTTCACATTTATCTGCTGCTGTAAAAAGTGAGCTCTTAAAATGAAGTCAAAAATCTTTCATCCATCCATTTTTTGGTGTGGAGTGAAATATTTTATAATAGTTGTAACTTGTCAAACAATGTCCATACTAGCCCATAATATTGTTTGGCTCTGCAGTAAATTATGCGTTTCTCCTTAAAACATTTTCTTAGGTACAGGACTATGGACCAAAAGGTCCAGGGTTCAAATCCCACCTCTGCCAAGCTGCCACTGTTGGGCCCTTGAGCAAGAACCCACAATTGCTTGGATTGTAAGACTGTACCCATTGAAAGTCGCTCTGGATAAGGGCGTCTGCTAAATGCTGTAAATGTAAATGTAAATATCACTCCCTCCATGAAATGACAACATTGTGCTTCTTCAGTTATAAGCACACATTAACGATCAGACACATTGTAGAACCAAAATATAAACGTGCACAATGGAATATAAACATAAATAAACCTCTCTGGCTGCACTCAACCAAGAGGGAAGGGGTCCACTGGCAAAAGCATTAATTTCCAGAACTGGCAATGCAGCATCACCTTTCAAACACATTAAAGTTAATGCACAGCAAATAATATTAATTGCAGTTCAAATACACAGGCTAAACATTTTGTAATAATTGTCCAGCTGTTTACAGCCGCAGTGTCTGGAGTTAAGGACAGATTTTTATTTCCTATTACAATTTGTTAGAATTGTTAAGACCTCGGTCTTTAAGGTGATGTTGAACCCATGGTCACTAGATGGCACTTACCTGGACTTCCCGTTACAGTATTGGTCACATTTCACATATAATATAGTCATTGATTCATTGTGTCACCACTGATCAAACGTTCTAACAGTTGGATAGATCTTCAGTGATCTTCAGACCTAGGGTTATCATTTGTAACACATAGAAACTGAGGCAGGTCCTGTGGCATGGAGGTAGGAGTCCAGTTGCTGGAAACAGCAGTTAGGGAGGACTTGGGTTCAAAGTTGGTACGTAAATGAACTTAAATAAGAATAACCATTACAGGCTTGACTGGTGATCCTCTTCTGGGTGAGTCCGGGCAGAGTTTTTTGATATTGATAAGGCTATGAGTGGGGTATAAAGAATATTTACATTTACATGTACAGCATTTAGCAGACGCCCTTATCCAGAGCGACTTACATTTAGTACAGTCTTACATTCCAAGCAATTGTGGGTTAAGGGTCTTGCTCAAGGACCCAACAGTGGCAGCTTGGCAGAGATGGGATTTGAACCCTGGACCTTCTGGTCCAGAGTCCAGTACCTTAACCGCTAGGCTACCACAAGGATATAGAGACTATAAGCATTAATGTATATTAGAGTGTATTTTAGTTGAACTGTAGGAGCAAATCGTGGACCGTGGAAATTGTTTGCCTTTTAGTACAAGCATAAGGATACGTTTATTGACTCCAGGGTCATTGATGTGAACGTAAGCTCTTCTCCAGTTGCTACTCATTTCTGGAGGGAAGCTGAAATAGCTTTCTTATTAGCTCATTTCCACAGCTCAAACTTTCTCTCTCACACTCTTACTTTCTGTTTACAGCCCCCACACACACTCTTTCTGAATCCACATAGCATTGCCAATACTCTCTCGGCCTCTCTCGCCGTCCTGGCAAACAGGCATGCTGGCTCTCTGCACCCGGGTTCGTTTTTACTCGACGTGTTGTGCTTAGATGCAGAAAGAGAGCGAGGGAGTGAGAGACCTAAAATGGCTGCCAAGAGTAAACTCCTCTGCACATGAAATGTCTGCCAAAATCAAAATGAGAAAAAAAACAGCCAAAGTGCTGAGTGAGTCGGGCAAACGGTTCCTGACCAGAAACTCCAACGTGAAGGTTAACCTGAGAGGAGCCACACAGGACAGGGTTCGGTACGGAAAAGTGCCTGTCGTACGGGGGCCTGTTTAAACAGCTTTCGACGGAAGGCTTTCGTTCTGGAGTGAAACATTTTAATTGAAGCGGTAGTAGCCATTGATGAGAATGATTTGCAGAGGTGTTTCGGCAGAGCCGGATATTTGTCGGAGTGTTTCTGTAGCACCAGATGTTTGTAGAAGTGTCTCTGCAGACCCAGATATACAATCATTTATCACGACGCCTTATTCCAGTTTGTTTTGTTACTAAGGAATGGCAGTAAAACTCGCTTCCCTCTGGAAGGAGCGGTAATAACGCAGGAATCATTTTTATGAAATGGCGGACGTCTGCTCGCGGAGAGAAAATGGACGCCAACGTGTGGCTCAAGCATATTTCATTACATCATACTCTCCGTTCTGGCTTTTCTGTTTTGCTATTCACGACTCGTGGCGCCAGTGTAAAAAAGTTTTCAGTTCGCAGGAAGTTCTCATTTCAAGCGTTTTAACTTTTTTTTTTTTTTTTTGTGGAGCTCGGCTGAGAGAGCGGGTTTAGCGCATGCCCTTCTTCTGCCCTCGTTTTATTATTTCTCTCTTGCAGTAAGCCGTGCCAGGGGTTTAGTGTGAGGGCGGCTTGCCTAGAAGCGGCTGCTGCTCTTGGCAGAAGTGGTTTTGGATTTTGAAGCTAGTGACAGAGAGAATGGAGAAGCACAAACACACACAGACGTTTGGACACAGTCCCTGTGCGTTTGCTGGCAGGACTGCACTTCTCCGCTCAGCGCTGATGGACACACACTTTTTAATGTGGGTGCATCTGTGTGTACATTTTGTCTTTCAAAAATAGCAGCACTCCACACAAAGCCAAATTCCCATGGTCAGTGTATCTTAGTTACTTATTATTACCATCGCTTGCCATGGATCCTTCAGCTCTCGCCTTCTATCTGAGTTACCACAAAAGAGCTACCAAGCTGGCAAGGTGAAGGCTAACATGCTTGATCTAGGGCACATGAAGCCAGTCATGGTGCCAACTGCCCCCTTCTGTACACATTAGCTCATACGTGTCTGTGAACCTGGCTACTTTCAGTTGGAGAGCCGACAGAGTTCAGGAGTGACCACCCACTTTTTCGGTAGTCTTGGCTTTGCAATTGGGTTTATGGAATATTTATGGGTAAGGACTTAAGCAATTAAGTGTGATATCGTCAAATCAACTCTTGCAATAATGTAGCACAAGGTTACCGCACAACGTAAGTTTAATTACTGCTCTTAGACGTTCCTTCCTGACTTCAGCACCTCCAAAACCTCCGATAGAACCTCTCATATTCCGGTCAGGTACACAAAGCAAAACACTTACATCACTGCCAAGGACCTGCAGGAAAGTTTGGCAATCAAGAGTCATCAGAACATTACATTACAGAACTCAAAGTCTGAATTATGTAACACAGCACTGGGATAAGCCAGAAGCCTGGCTGTACCATTGGCAAATGAAAGTCTTTGGCTACACTCAGCATAGGTACACTACATAGACAAAAGTTTGTGGACACCCCTTCTAATTATTCAGCTTTGCTATTCTAGTAAGACATTCATAATATAAAGCACCCATTTCTGGATTCTCAATAAACAAACAGGGGCACTAAAATGGGTTTTACTGTTACCCCAGTGACTCTCAGTATGACATGTTTAAAGCTTTTCACTTACAACATCTCTGCCCTGCTGTCCTTAAACAAAGTCCATAGAAAATTAGTTTGCCAACCTTGATTGAGAACTTGGCCGGCTTATCCAGAACCTTGACCTTGGCTAAATCAGACATCTTGAAAATGCACTGTAATGCCACAAGTGAGTCAGGGCTTATTGTCTAACATCAGAAGCCGACATCACAGTCATGTTCCAAAGTCTAGTGGAGAACCCTTTTAGAAAAACAAAGGCTGTCTGTTGAAACAGCAAAGATAGGGAGAGCAAAATCCATACTAATACCCATGATTTGGATTTTTGGGTGTTCACAAACCTTTGTCTATATAATGTATGTTATGTATGAGAGTAAGACAGATTTCAAGAAAAGAGAGCCTTGCCAATGGTTAAGAATGATTCTGGTTCCATTGTGCTTTGGGTGCCAGTGCTGCTGGAAGGGAAACGTGGATCCTCCTAAATATTAACAAATCCTGGAAGCAAGTGTCCCATAGCCAATAAAGAACTGAAGCAGAATAGATCCTATTAAAATTAGTCAATGATCCAAAAACTCAAACTGTTTCACATAGTGAAAATGAAGGTTTTGGAACGACCCTCACAGTTCATAGACTTGAACGTTATTGAAAATCTGTGGCTCTCAAACATGCTGCAGATGCAATTTGAACTAAGAGTACATGAAGGAAATACGAGTGCTGTTTGGTGCAACAAGAAAAAAATTAGAAGCTGTGATTTGTGCTGAAGGAGGTCACTAGTTGCTGGTGGCTTAGTGGGTAAGTTACTGGACTGTGGCCAAGAACATCCATGGTTCAAATCCCACCTTAGCCATGCTGCCACTGTTGGGTCCTTCAGTAAGGCCCTTAATGCCCTCCACTCAGGGAGTTTTTCCTTGCCACTGTCGCCCTAGGCTTGCTCAATTTGGGTTTGGACATAGATATTAGGAGATAATCTAAAATTGTAAAGTTGCTTTGAGTCAAAAAGCGCTATATAAATAAAAAAGCGCTATATAAATAAATCTGACTTGACTTCTCCTTGATGCATAATTGCTTTGATTGTGAAATTGCAATCAGTTGTAAGTCACTCTGAATAAGGGCATTTGGTAAATGACTAAATGTGGACTGAAAAGGTATCCAAGCTTTTGCATGTGCACATTTCCAATTTGTTAACTTTACAATTTAAGTGCCATTTTTTTACTTGTTTTCTACATAGGTTGACGTTCTTTTAATCAACAAACGTAATTTGACTTGTTTTATTCAAATCTGCATAGGATTTTATAGCATCAAACAATGCATTAACATCAAAAGGCATGCTCTGCAGTAAAAACATTTTTTGCTGGTGTTTTTTGATGTAAAAATACATTCAAGAAGTTTAGAATGTCTTAAGAAAACAGTGTTTATGGATGAAATATGTGAATGCAAACAAAAGTGTGTTTGTTTATTTTAAAACTACACTGGATCTCTTTAAGTTTGACATCTTGTGTACGGCTGCAGCAGTCATACTTTCTACGCCCTTAAGACGTATTAAAAACATTTACTCTGGCCGGCATCCAGGCGTCCCATAAACGTCTGGCAAAGATGACTTTTTCAACCTTCTTGGAACAACACTTTTTGGCTTGTTTCTTGTTTGGAGATGCTCTTCCAGACCCTGCCGTGTGCTTGATTGGAGAGTTTTTTGCCTTCGTTGGGTTCAGTAAGTGATCAGTGGAGATCTTTATGCGTTGTGACAGTTGCTTGGATCTGGCTAGCTCAGATGCTTCTGTACATCTCAGGATTTAGCTTGTCAGCAGTCGCATCATAAGTACTGGGAAGTGAGTCAGTTCCACTTCATGCCCAATCCGCCATGCATCACAGATGTGGTGGAGTGTTTCAGATCATGAGCAATTCCTTTCTTTGCTGCACACTTCTCCTCACTTCGTTACTTTCAATCTCATCTGTCCAGAAGACTTTACTCACAGGCTTTTTATGAACTCCTTACAAATTGCAACCTGGCGTTTTGTGCTTGAGGCTTACCAGTTGTTTGTGTCATGTGGTTAAAGGCTCTGCACTCATGCTGGTGGCTTCTGCTCCTCAAGCCAGTGTTTGACACATATATTTGAGTTCTGATCTGGCCAACGTCTTTGCCATTCACTGCTGTGGTCTTCCGTGGTCGGCCAGATGGTTATTATTGCTAAACGCATTGGGCTATCCTTGCTTCTTATGAAACAGATGAGTTTGACCCACCTAGTGTTTTGGGCATGGCTTTGATGGATTGATTCTTATTTTCCAACCTCATAATGACCTGCTTTACTGGGATTAACAGTCTTCCTAACATGGAGAAACAACAGCAACCCTAGATGCCAGAATGACTTCAGGATTGAGGAACCTCCAGATTATGGATGAGTGCATTTCAGGTTGGCTTTAACTATAATTACTATAAATATCCTGGGAACTTGGGCACTACACCCTGAACAATGCGCCACTCATTGCCACCTAGGGTCAAGAGTGGGTCTGAGCCTACCCAGAGTAACCCAAATGATACATGGGGCTGACTGTGGGGTGGCATTTTAAAAATGTTAATTGTAATATCTGCTTCATACTAGATTCTAAAAAACATGCACTGGAAACTCTACCCTCTACAGTGTGCCACTTGTTCCCACCTAAGGGCAATGCAGGGTAGTGTAGAGTATGTTTGAGCCAAAGGGGATACCCAAAGCCAGAATATGGATGTCGATGGTAGACAGGAAGGTGGCAATATCAGCTTGTACTATAGTCATGTTCAACAACAATTCATTCGTTTTTAGTTACTGCTTCTACCTGGCACGTGTAATTTTGGCTCCGAAGCTCGTCTTGGCACCAGACCCAGGACAGGGTGCCACACAGATTTTCATATACAATTAGCTATTGATAGGGTTGTAAAGATGCGTCACAGTGCAAATATGTCACAGTGTACATCGTGGAGATATTTGATGTCACATGCATTCTGTTCATTATGCCATCTGATGCAATTGCACTTTTATACACCAGAGGGCTCAATCGTATGTCATGCTCCCAGAGACATCGAGCGTAATGAGTACACATTATTTTGAATTGTTATTCCTCAGAAATAAAAAAGGAATGTTTTCACTCAGTTAATTAATATACTCATTGACAAAAAAAAATGTTACTAAGAAGGAGTTTGGAATCAATTTGACACTTTATAGTATGAATGTTAATGATGAACATGTAACTGATGTCAATATTACAGCGAAAGGACAAGTTTATTGGGGAAAAACGTGTATAATATAAAAGGAGGGCCCTAGTACCCTGTTGGTCCACCTTCTAGGCCCTTGGTACACGGTGAGATCGGTGGGCATGGAGGCAGACGGGTTCCGTAAAGTGTCTGCGGCACATTTGCCCACAGACGTCGAAGCTGGCCTGAGATCCTGCCACACCCACAGGTGTTAGGAGCTGGCATGGCAGTGGTCCCATAAATGTTCGAATTGGTGATAAATCTGGGCATGCCAAGGAATTGTTGCAATTCTGCGGAGACGTTCCTGGGAAACCCTTGACTCTGTGTGGGTTTCTCCTGCGGAAAAAATGGCAGTGGAAGCCCCGCCTTGGACAGGCAAAATGCGGCTGCAGGATGTTATGACACATATCGCTGATCTGTTAGTGTCCCTCCATATCACTCCTAACGTGACTGACTGTCTATGTGGTTGGCTCCAGATCTCACACCAGCAGTTGGGCAGTGTGTCGCTCCAAAGCAAAGGCAGGATTGAAGAACAAGACCTTCCTACTCAAAACCTTGGATTCGGAATCTGATTCATCATAAAGACGATGTGGTTCCACTCATAGCGGTCCAGGTTCTGTTCATTGACACACGCAAATGAAGGCAGCAATCGACACCTATTGGGTGTGTGTTTTTTGTCCCTGAGTGTAATGGTGAAGCTACAGTAGAAACTTTTCTTTACCATTTTAAACTTCTGTTTCTAGCAATTATTATAACGGCAGGGGACTAAATGTTGTTTGTTGTTTAAAACTATATTCAAGCATTGTTTCCACTTCAGAAATAAAAGAATGGTAAGAAAAAATCGAATCGTCAACTCGTAACGTGACCATACCAGTATCGTGTTGAATCGCCTGGATTAAAAAGTTATGTAGATATCTTTTCTCTACAAATACACAAAGCACGGAGGTATGATGCGGATAAACGTAACACACCCCAATACTGTCACACATTTCGACAGCGTAAGTTCAGTCTGACAGGTCCTTTTACCAAACGCGCAAGGTAGACTGATATTACACTCCTAGCGCATAACGAACCTTCAATGACTGTGACAACATCACAGAAATACTTGGTTAATTTCCACATACTAAAAAAAAAAAAAAAAACATCATACCTTTCTTTTGGCGGTGGACCTCTGACACAAAAACATATGTTAAGGCATATTTAAGGGTATGTTTGACCCAATGTGCTGAGGGCTGTGCGTGCAAGCGGGAGACCAGGATCCAGCAGTTTGTAGACAACATGCAGTCTGGAATGATCTCGATATTGCTTGCTACAAGAGAGGTCATTCAGATACTGGTGTAGCATGTACAATGAATAAAGACCCGTTAGCCTAGGACGGCAAGCTGTGACACACAGGGATATGAGAGCAGCGAGTGAACTGCGACGATTAAATGAAGCTGACCATTTAAAGCAATTGTTTAGTGGAATACGTTAAGTGAGTAATGATGTTTCTAATGGTACCACTGGAATCAACAGATAACTTGAGGGTAGAGCACCCGTATAGTGTTTGCAGCAGGTGGCGTCAGCTTTGAGGCCGCAGGCCAGTCGGGGCGCGTGAGTCTAATGGTGGCGTTGCCGTCTTGGGCGCTAAACTCAAACAGTGCAAAAGGCCAGACCATCTCAGCTTCCGTTGATCTGCCGGTGGGGCTGGCCCATTCAGAAATGCGTCACTTACATTTATTTATATGGCTTTAGAGGCTTTTTATTTGAATTCTCTCTGAACCTCGCCAGAGACTGGCAGTAAAATTCCATCCCCCACTTGGTCTGCGTCAGTAAACGATTTGGATCTGAGAAGTTGCTGTTGTTTATCTATGAATTTTTAATCTTCGTGCCGCAGAGAACCTGGGTTCGGACAAATCAAAACGGGTTATGTTGGGATATGGTTGCTTTGTCCATCACACAGTGATCGTTTGTAGATATTTCACTAATACGGTCGTTTTGCCATAAAGAGTGGCTTTGTGGTCACGGCCTGGCTTGCAAGGGAACAGAAAAATGGTTTAATGTGTTGCTTTGAAATGGTTGTTGCTTATTTAAGTGCCGCCATATTAGCCATGCTTTGAGTGTTTTTTGGAAAGGTACGGCTGTATCTCTGTGTTAGACCTTGATTTATGTAACACATACAGATACTTGGGTTTCTCACTTCCTGAGTTGGAACTTATCTCTGTCTCACTCTCTCTTTCCCGTTCTCTTTCTCTACGCTTCACTCTCGCTCTCTCAGAGGCGGCGGAGCAGAGCAGTAGTCCTCGTACAGGTATCGGTTCAGATCAGGAGGACAGTCGAGCCGCCACAATGGGTAAGATGTTACGCAAACACGTTTATGCACACAGCATGGACAGTGATGATGCAGTGGTTAAGGATGCAGACTCCTACTGGGAAGGTGAATTCAAATCCCACATTAAAAGCCACTGTTTGGCCCTTGAAACCCATTAAACGTCTTTAATTAATAATTAATTGCAAGAAAAATCTACAAAACACACCAAACTTTTCTGTAAGCCTGAGCAACTGTATTATTGTTTATAAGATAACATTGTTTACAGATAATATAAATACATATTTTTTATATTGATAGGAGTTAATGCTCTGTTGGTTAGTGCTGGGCAAAAAACATTGTTTTTGTATTTTATATAATAGAAAATATAGTAGTACGGTATTAATTTAATACTGCCTTTTTCATTTACTTAATATTACTTAATAATAATATCAAGCCTGTTGATATTAGTAACTTAACATCAGCAAGGCTTTCGATGTAATGCTGAAACTAATATTGAAACAAATTAAGAACTAAGACTAAGCAAATGTATAGTTGTGTATATGTGCACGTGTGGGTTTTTTGTGCATGCTTTCCTGTGTTGGGGTGTATGTGTTTGTGTTGTTGTGTGTGGATCATGCATGATTCATGTATATGGTTTCTGAGAGTGTGTGTGTGAGCGAGAGAGAAGGGGAGAGAGAGAGAGTGCTGAGAAAGTGCTGCAAAATCTGTACCGTCCTTCCTGGTTTCATGCATGTTCTAATAAGTGTATTGGGCCGCATGTGTTTGTGTTGGTGTGTTTATCTGTGTTTATCTGTGGTGTGTGAGTGTTGGTGTGTATGATACATGATACATGTACATGCTGTGAGCGGCTGTGTGTTATATGCCATGCAGAAGGCATACAGTGCAGCTCAGGGCTATGTTCCCACACTGTACAAACATCCTGTTTACCTAGCACAGCCTACAAACCCACACCCTTCTTCACTTCAGTGCTACCCACACCTCAGTGCCACACACACAAATATACACATGCATACATACAGACACGTGCACACACTTCCTAACCACAAAAAACATGCTTGCTCACAGAAAATGTAAGACAATACTTTGGAGCCTCCTGTCATAATGATGTACAACCCCAAATCAGAGAAAGTTGGGATGGTATGGAAAATGGAAATAAAATACATGCAGTGTGTATTATATTTACTCTGACTTCTATTTCATTGCAGATAGTATGAACCCAAGGTAGTTCATGTTCTGGTCAGCTTCATTTCATTTGTTAATAAACATCCATTCCTGCATTTCAGGCCTGCAACAAATTCCAAAACCAGTTGGGACAGGGGGCAATTTAGGGCTAGTAATGAGGTCAAAAATGAAATAATGATGTGATTTCAAACAGGTAACATGTCAACAGGTGATTATAGTCATGATTTGGTTCAAAGGCAGTATCCAAGAAAGGCTGAGTCTATGAGGAGTAAAAATGGGCAGAAGAGTACCTGATCTGTGCTGGTCCTGTGGGGGTCCTGATCCTTAGAGAACAGAGTAAAGGGAAAGAACAAAGTATGTAGAGAAACAGATAGACTACAGTCTGTAATTGTACAACTACAAAGTGCTTCTATAGGGCAAGTGGGGTTAATAAAATGGACAGCGAGTGTAGAAGCAATGAGGTGTACCTGATAAAATGATCGGTGAATGTAAATATTGCTGAGTTCATGACTTCGGGTTGGACATCCTTTTGCCTTCGTGGCATAGATTCAACAAGGTTCTGGAAACATTTCTCAGAGTTTTTGGTCCATATTGACATGATAGCATCACTGCAGATTTGTCGACTGCAGATTCATGATGCGAATCTCCCGTTCCACCACATCCCAAAGGAGCTCCATTGGATTGAGATCTGGTGACTGTGGAGTCCATTTGAGTACAGTGAACTCATTATCATGTTCGAGAAACCAGTTTGAGCTAATTTGAGCTTTGTGACATGGTGCGTTATTCCTGCTGGAAGTAGCCACTGGATGGTACACTGTGATTTTAAAGGGATGGACATGGTCAGCAACAATTCTATGGTCGGCTGTGGTGTTTAAAAGATGCTCAACTTGGTATTAAGGGACCCAAAGTGTGGAATGAAAATGTCCCTCACACCATTACACCACCAACAGCAGACTGAACCTTTGATACAAATCAGGATGGATCCATGCTTTCATGTTGTTTATGGCAAATTCTGACCCGACCATCCGAATGTCACGGCAGAAATCGTGACTCCTCAGACCAGGCAGTGTTCTTTCAGTCTTCAACTGTCTAATTTTGGTGAACCTTTGTGCATTGTAGCCTCGATTTCCTGTTCTTAGTTGACAGGAGTGGCACCCAGTGGGACTTCTGTTGCAGTAACCCATCTGCTTCAAGGTTTGACATGTTGTGCATTCAGAGATGCACTTCTGCACAGCTCAGTAGCAATGAGTGTTTGAGTTACTATTTCCTTTCTATCAGCTCAAACCAGTCTGGCCGTTCTCCTCTGACCTCTGGCATGAATGAGAGAACTGCCCTCACTGGATATGTTCTCTTTTTCAGACCATTCTCACTAAACCCTAGAGATGGTGCTGTGTGTGAAAATCCCAGTAGATCAGCAGTTTCTGAAATGCTCAGACCAGACTGTCTAGCACCAACAAGCACCACATCAAAGTCACTTAAATCACCTTTCTTCCCCATTCTGATGCTGAGTTTGTAATTTAGCAGGTCGTCTTGACCATGACTACATGCCTAATGCATTGACTTAGTTGAGATATTTGCGTTAACGAGCAGTTGACCAATTGTACCTAATAAAGTGGCTGTCAAAAGTTATCAAAGATAATCCGTGTTATTTGTTCTTCAGACACTGCATGGTTTTAATGTTTTTTATATATACTGAACTATATAGAACAGGTGATATATTTAAGATGCTATTTATGATGGTGCTAACTGCTAATATTAGCCATGTCACACAGCTAGCAAGCTAAATTATCAGCATGTTTTCCCTCACAGTTGAGGGTTGTACTACATGCTATTAAATGAGTTGAAATAAATAATTTTTATATATTAAACCTACTTGAGTAATTTTTTTCTAAAATACAACACCACCAAAAACAGCCATGTCATACAGCTACAAAGCTAAACGTGAATAGCGTGACGTTCTTCGAATATATTCCTACATATTACATGTTGATACGCAAGTTTAAACATTTCTAATGTTTGAGCCCTTTAGTGAAACAAAGGTCTGATACTGTGAGCTACATGCTAGTTCTTTCTTTCATTACTTTCCTACACTACTATGATTTCACTTCATAATTCCTTAGTGATATTTTAAAGAACTATTTCCACAATTCCTTCTTTCTGGCGATTTCGGTGAGACCTTGTGGTTTCTGTCAGCATTTACTCTTACTTGAACCATTCTGGAGACACTGCGCCCCCTGGGGGTCAAAGTACGACCTTCAAATTAAAGCGTGAACCCATTACAGTTTGTGTTGGAGGATTTCACAGCGTAGCAGAGCTTAAATCCTGTTTAGTTTTAAATAGCCACAGGGCCTTCAGTCATTTAGCTGGAAAAAATCCTAACAATCATCCTATTGTGTCTTTGTGTGTGATATAATGCTATAATGACTCTTCCATTTTGAGATACACTACCGCATTGTTCTGAGTTTCCCTTTTCCTCTCTCACAGATGGGCCCGAGTTTCAGGAGAGCTTTGTCACATCAGGAGTGTTCAACGTGACAGAATTGGTGCAAGTGTCCAGAAGTAAGGAGCTTAAATATAGTATATTTTAAAAGTGAGCATACTCAGACTTCAGACCACCCTGCTATAAGACTCACACATTGTTTTGGACCAGCACTCAGAAGCTTGACTCAGCATGGACGTAGTACTGGCTGGCTGTTGTTTTTAGCTGGGTACTGGTGGTCTGGTGCTGGGTTAGCTTGCTGGTTAAACTTGCAGACTTTATTGGATTACCTGGTTGACCAATATGCCACCAAAACGAGATCCACTGACAATTATTCCCACCGTATCAGCATCCAGTGTGTCCAAAACACAACGTGTGCTGGTCTTTTTAGCAGGGTGGTGTGTTGTACTGTGTTTGTATATTCTCTGTTCATGTTTTTGCTTGTTGTAAGTCATTATTAAGCCAAACTGGTTGGACAGTCACAGGGGTGAGTTTGTAAACCCTTCGAAATAACTGTTTCTGCATCAAGGAGTCATGAATGTGGTCTGATCTTCATCCAAGCAACAATTGTACGGTTCATCTTTTTAAACTTTCACCATGGAAAAGGTGTGCTCCCTTGTATTTAATATACTACATAGCCAAAAGTTTGTGGACACTCAAAAGTTGCATCCTAGTATATCGTTTGTTCCCCTTTGCAGCTACGATCAGCTTTGCACTACATTTTTTTACAGTAGGCCAAACGTAGTAAATGACAGTGATAGCTGCCCTTTGGATTCATCTCAAAAGTTCAAGTTCTCCATCAACATCGGTATGTTCTTTATGGACTTTGTTTTAGGAGGGCAGGGAAGAAAGTTGATGAACTGATTTGATGGTGGTGAAAACCTATGAAAGAGTCATACTGAGAGTCACTGAGGTGTTCAGTACAACCCTTTCTACTACCACTGTTTGTTTATGGAGATTTTTTAAATGTACGCTTCATATTATGAATCTGTTAGCAGTGAGCGTGGCTGAAATAACAGAGGTTGTTATTTAGAATTGGTGTCTGCATTGTTTTGCTCATATTGTGTAACAGGCAGAACCTTGCACAACAATGAGCAGGAATTTTAGGCTCTGCAGGAACAGGTCATGCCACAATGTCTCACCTGGGTAAGGGAAAGGAAACTGACTTGGCTATTTTTATATTATTCTTACAGATTTACTTTTGTGTTTTGGGACATTGTCTGGACAACTTGCAACATCTAATAAGCCTCAGTTGATCCCCCACTACTCTGATATTCCCCTCTGAAATGTCTTGAGAACATTTTGAATGCCCTGTTCCCTCAGTGATTCCACCAATGCTGTCTCCACCATGTTTCACAGTGGGGATGTGAATTTTCTTGCATTCATTCTTGTGTTCACTGAAAGTTATCTGTAGTGCTTTTACAGACCAGTGGATGTTTAGTTAGAGAGTAGCAACAGTTCTTCGTTTTGAAGACAGTTTGTATATGCAGTGTTCACATGAAATGATCTTCTTGAGTAGCAGACCAAAAGTCTTTAAGTATTTAGACAGAATGAGTGTTTATCATTATGGCACAGATGAAGGCCAGATCATAGCTTATAAGTAATTAAAAATCCGCTTAATTCCAAAGCGTTCACATCATTTTTCAGGCAGTTACAGTACTGTGCAGAAGTCTTAGGCCACCTTTAGATTAGATATACAGTGGTACCTCAGTTCTCGTTGTTAATTCGTTCCAGAAGGCTTCTTGAGAACCAAAAACGATGGGTAGCGAGTATATTGTCAAAATTCTTTCCAGACCCTCGGAAATCCCACACTGTATAATCATAAGTTAAATGGATCATGAACTGAAATCAGAGTAAGGATATACATGCTCTGAGAAATCTGATTACTGAGGTAAAATCCAGCTGTCTTTATTAGATTTCTTATTCTAATTTCTAGGCCTAAATCCATTCTGATAAAGATTAGGGTGTTTAGATGACCACTTGAATAGTCAGCAGAAGTCCAATTATTATAAGTGCATTTAAACTCACTCCTAAATCTACTTTTTTTCTTTGGGAACATGTATTTATTACATTTTCACATTATAACAGTTAGACATACAAACAGTGACCACTACACATTATCCAGATATTATCTCCAATATCCAAACTGCCTTCCACATTGGTCTCATACAATTTTCCTTTTCTTTTTTCCCATACCTTTATGCATAGATATATAAAGAGGGGAGAAAAATCAATAAATAAATAAAATAAATAATTAAACTAAATCAGATATGCAGTCCATAATTTTCCCTTTTATAACACAAACTTGGCAGTACAATAACAACATATTATTCACTCTGTCATCTGCATTTCCAAAATTAAAATAAATAATTAAATAAATAAAAATTACTGTACCCGTTCGTCACTCAGAGTGAGAAAGGGTAGACAAACAGCGCTGCCCTTTCGATTCCAAATCATCAATATTAAGAAATAATAAATAGTTACAAAAAAATCTACTTAATTTTTTAAATAAAACCCGTAACAAAGCATTTCTAGTGCAATTTTAGTCCCCTGTCTTAATAACCAGATACAATTGCGTTTCCTCTAAACTGTGAATGAGTGAGTGAATGAGTAAATGACTGAATGAGTGGTTTATTGATCGATGGAATGAGTAAGTGATCGTAAGTGAATTAGTGAGTAAGTGACTGTGTGAGAGTTTAATTGAGTGAGGGACTGCTTGTGTGGGTGAGTGTGTGAGTGAGCAAGGTAGGGAGTGAATGATAGTGAGTGATTACTTGAGTGACTGAGTGAGTGGTTAAGTGATTGATAGAGTAAATGAGTGGGTAACTATTTGAGTGAGTAATTGACTTTGTGAGTTGAGTAAGGGAGTGAGTAACTGAGTGAGTGAGTGAGTGAGTGACTGCTTGCGTGAGTGAGTGAATTCATTTGCAAACTACATTGAATAGTGTTACCGTTTGATGGATGCAGGAGGAAATTAGATGGTGAAAGCTCTCGTTAGGCAGCTGTTCAGATTAATGACGCAGACTGTTCTCATGAAGAAATGTTTTGTCCCTTACCACAACAACGCCTTCTTCACACATCACATATCACGCACACCATGCATCACACAAGCCACCCAAACCGAGTCAGCCTATCAGATTGAATCGCTCACATGCTTAATATTATTTCAAACGAAATCACTCCATAATTAGGACCCTTTACGGAACCCAAATGGCAGAGCTCAAGACCAAACATCTGCTCAACTGCTACTTGTTTTTAGATTTGATTGCAATCAGAGTCGAACAATCTGAGATTTGTGCTGTGTCACGGAACAGTCTGTAATTACACAGCCTGCTGATGCTCATTACATTCTCTCAGGAAGATCCAATCTGCATAAGCAGTTTGTTTGTATAATATGTGACAGTTAAATGATCTCAATGTGTTGATTTTGTATCCAAAAACCTCGCACCTGAGGTGCAGCTGAACACATTTTCCGGCAAATGCCGAAATCTGTTTTGGCTCATGTTTCCTAAATTAATTAGACCGAGCAGGGAATGTAAACTAAAGCAACCAAATATTTACCAGAAAGAAACCAAAACAGAATGAGTAGATTCCCATTTTAGTTTCAGAGCTCTGGAAAGTCCACGAAAAGGGTTTTGCTTTGTTTGCTCTGAATTGTGTACACAATGTGTACTTTCATTGTGCCACTCTAATTAAATGATTGCCTTATTTTGGGTAGTTTGTGTTTTTTTCCTCATAAGAGAATGCCCACGCATAAGCTGACCACACAGGTTACAACTCAGCTGAAGACGTCTTTAGCGAGCGAGTCCGAGTCTAATCTCAAATCTCTAGTATGTGAGTTTGAATCGAATCTCAGCATTGGAGTCTGAGTCGAGTTTGTGGGATGCAACTCAACTGTAGAAGATGTAGTTACTACAGGGTCTCAGCAGAGTTGAATCTCAAGGTTTTAATGTGCGAGTCTGAAACGATTCACGAGTCTCTGGCATGTGAGTCCAAGTCAAGTACCCATGGTACTTTGTGATATCTCTATCCTTTAGGGCTATTACCCATGGTACTTCCTCATATCTCTATTCTTTAGGGCTGTTAACCATCGTACTTCCTCATATTCTTATCCTTTATGGCTGTCACCCATGGCACTTCCTCATATCTCTAGCCTTTATAGCTGTAACCCATAGTACTGCCTTCTGTCTCTATCCTTTATAGCTGTAACACATAGTACTGCCTCCTGTCTCTGCTGTATATGGTTGTAACTCATGGTCATTTCTGATATCCTCATCCTTTAGGGTTCTAACCCATGGTAATTCCTTATATCTCTATCCTTTATGGCTGTAACCCATGGTACTTTCTCATATCCCTGCTATACATGGTTGTAACCCATGGTACTTTATCATATCTCTATCCCTTAGGGCTGTAACTTTCTTATATTCCTGCTCTTTAGGGCTGTGACTCATGGTACTTCCTCGCAGCCCTGCTCTTTATAGCCGTTACTCAGAGTACTTCCTCATATCTTGCTTTTTATGGCTGTGACTCATAGTACTGCCTCATATTCACAACCTTTCGGACTGTAACCCATAGTACTGCCTCACATCACTATCCCTTAGGGCTGTTGCCCATGTTACTTCCTCATATCCCTGCTCTATATGGAGTATATATGGAGTACCTTGTATCCCAAGGTACTGCCTCATATCTGTATTCTTTAGGGCTGTAACCCATGGTATTGCTTCATATCTCTATCCTTTAGGGATGTAAGCCATGGTACTGCTTCATATCTCTATCCTTTAGGGCTGTAACCCATGGTACTGCTTCATATCTCTATCCTTTAGGGATGTAACCCATGGTACTGCTTCATATCTCTGTCCTTTAGGGCTGTAACCCATGGTACTGCATCATATCTCTGTCCTTTAGGGCTGTAACCCATGGTACTGCATCATATCTCTATCCTTTAGGGCTGTAACCCATGGTATTGCTTCATATCTCTATCCTTTAGGGCTGTAACCCATGGTACTGCATCATATCTCTATCCTTTAGGGCTGTAACCCATGGTACTGCAACATATCTCTACCCTTTATGCTGTAACCCGTGGTACTGCATCATATCGCTATCCTTTAGGGCTGTAATCCAAGGTACTGCATCATATCTCCATAATTTAGAGCTGTAAACCAAGGTACTGCATCATATCTCCATCCTTTAGGGCTATAACCCAAGGTACTGCATCATATCTCCATCCTTTAGGGCTGTAACCCAAGGTACTGCATCATATCTTTATCCTTTAGGGCTGTAACCCATGGTACTGCATAATATCTCCATCCTTTAGGGCTATCACCCATGGTACTGTCTCAAATCCCTATTTTTTTAGGGCTGTAATTTAGGGTACTTTCTTATAGTCCTGTCATTTAATGCTATAACCCATAGTACTTACTCATATCCCTATCCTTTAAGGCTGTGGCACATGATGCTGCCTCATATCCATATCCTTTAGGACTGCAACCCATGGAATGTTCTCAAATCTCTATTTTTTTAGAGCTGTAACCCAGGGTACTTTCTTATAGTCCTGTCATTTAAGGCTATAACCCATGGTACTTACTCATATACCTATCCTTTAGGGCTGTAGCCCATGGTACTTCCTTATCTTGTATCTCTATTCTTTAGAGCTGTAACCCATGGTAATTCCTCATACCCCTATCCTTTAGGGCTTTAAACACATGGTACTTTCTCATAGTCATATCATTTAAGGCTTTAACCCATGGCACTTAGTCCTTTAGGGCTGTAGCCCATGGTACTGAATCATAAGTCTATCCTTTAGGGCTGTAACCCAGTGAATTTTCTCAAATCCCTATTCTTTTGGGCTGTAATCTTTCTCAAAGTCCTATCAGTCCTAAAGTCCTACCCTTTAGGGCTGTACCACATGGTACTTTCTCGTGTTCCTATCCTATAGGGCTGTAAGGCATGGCTGTAGGTTTACAGCCTCATGCTGTAGGATTCGTTATGGATCTGTTCCCTTACTCTTCCTCATGTTCTTGTCGTTTGGGGCTGTAATTCATGGCTCTGCCTCGCATTGGTGCTTTGTTCCTAAGGCCTGTAACTCATGACAGTGCCTCATATTATTGCCCTGCCCTCTGTCTTTGTTGCCTTGTCTTAAAGGGCTGGAAGCCACAACGTTGTCTAAAGCTGTAGCACTTCCTTGAAGGACTGAAGCCTATAAAACTGCCTTATACAGTTGTCCATCCTTAGGGGCTGTAACTCATGATAATATCTCACACAGCCACTTTGACCTTTAGGGCTGTAATTAATGACTTTGCCTCATGTTGTTGCCCTGTCCTTTACAGCTGCCTTATACTATAGCAAGGTCCTTTAGGGCTGTTACCTATAGCACTGCTTCATACTGTACTGCGGTTCTGCAGATATTGATACTACCTCATAAAACTCCTCGTCCCTGAAGGCTTGAGCCTGTTATGCTGCATTATATTGTATCATTGTCCAGCAAACACCGACTCAGGCAGCACAGTGCTTTAAGGCTTTTACTTCAAGTCCCACATTATTTCCTGCCAGACTTGCACACTGGTTGACTTTGTAGTATTAGGAGACATGCTATCTTACTGCAGCCTCGTCCTTTAGGACTATGACCTATAAAATAAACCAGCCTTATTCCACTGTGCTGGACATGGGGGTTATAAATCACTAGTCACCCACTGGCCTTTATAGCCCTCCCCATGCGTTGCTCTTCATCATGCTACAGCTTTGTCCATAAGCAGAAAAATACCTAGAAAGCATTCAGTAAATCAGTCTTCACTCACATGTGGTCATTTCGTAATCCGAACATCTGGTATTTAAGATGTGTTGGGGAACGGATTATTAATCTTGCCACAAATGTGCTTTGTGTTTCTAATTGTTACCATTTGAAGACCGCAGTTGTGTCCCGAGAAAAAATGTAGCACTTGAGTATTTATTGTGTATGTGTGTACGTGGAGTACTGTGCAAAAGTCTTTGGCCACCATTAGATTTGTTGTTTTAGCAATGGTATAATGACTATATATAATTATTCCCCAGTCTGTTTATTGACCCAAACAGAAAATATAGGTAGTCCCCGATTTACATTTATGTTGCTTAGTAGACACCTTTATCCATGGCAACTTACAATTGATATAATATTACAATCCAAGCAATTGTGGGCTAAGTGCCTTGCTTGAGGACCCAACAGTGGCAGCTTGGCGGCAGGTGGGATTTGAACCCTGGACCTTCTGGTCTACAGTTGAGTACCTTAACCGCTAGGCTACCACCTTCCAAAATGTCCAGTTTACTTTTTCAGCCTTACGATGGGAATCCAATAATACAAATAAATACACAGTCAGCAGAAACTGTATTTGAATTTTGAATTTCCCTTGGCAAGTGATAGATTACATCCGCTGGGAAATGTAGTGAAGAAAAGCCATGGTCACGACAATCATCGTTTTCATTTTTTCACTTGCAATACATTACTCAACAAATTACTGAGAGGCTGCCAGATGCTGCTATTTCTTAACCGTTAGTGGAGGCCACACTAAATACTCACTACTGTAGCCTAAGTTTTTCCTAAGTTTATTAATACAGCTTCAGATTTCCTGTATTTTCTGGTTGTGTTCTAATAAAGAGACTGAGAAATAATTATATATGGTCATTATGCTATTGCTAAAACTTTTGCACGGTACTGTACGTTCAAAACTCTGATATAACCCATTTCTGTTTTTGCATGTGCAGCACCTGTGGTGACGGGGACAGGGCCGAACTTCTCTCTCGGGGAGCTGCAGGGACACCTGGCCTACGATCTGAACCCTACAGGCGTGGCCATGAGGAGAACCCTCCCCAGCACTTCCTCTAGTGGGTCAGTAAGCACACAAATCAACTAACTGAAACACACTCATCGAGCAACCAATGGTAGATATGTGATGCAGCAAAGAGTCTCCAGTAACAGGAGGACAACGGGCAGGGCCAAGGGATGCCATAAATAACACAAGATGCACATAGTGAGTGTCTTATTTACCGGCAAGATTTATATACAAACAATATGTGAACATGTAGACCAGGGCCCAGCCTCTCTATGTTCACATCAGGAAGGTTTGGTTTCTGACCTCTGAGACTTGGAACCCTTCTGGTAAAACGAACACAAACAAGTGAAGCTCAGACAGAAGCGAGGACCTTTTAACCACACAGAACAATACGGCCTTAGGCAAGAGCAATACCTTGTAACTGAAACCCGATACACAACTCAAACCTCGCCTGACTACAACTAAATGAAAAGGACAGATACTGCTACTTCAGTACAAATAATGGACATTACAGGATTACTTTTAATATAAAAATAACTAGTGTTGCTGGCTTATATATCAGGTGAATTACATTGCCAGATAAAGTACGTACTTTCAACCTTAATCGTTAATGATGCTTTAAACATACAGTGGTGCTTTAAAGTTTGTGAACCCTTTAGAATGTTCTATATTTCTGCATAAATATGACCTAAAACATCATCAGATTTTCACACAAGTCCTAGAAGTAGATAAAGAGAGAACCCAGTTACACAAATGAGACAAAAATTATTATACTTTGGTCATTTATTTATTGAGGAAAATGATCCAATATTACATATTAGTGAGTGGCAAAAGTATGTGAGCCTCTGCTTTCAGTATCTGGTGGTGACCCCCCCTGTGCAGCAATAACTGCAGCTAGATGTTTCCTGTAACTGTTGATCAGTCCTGCACCACCGCTTGGAGGAATTTTAGCCCATTCCTTCCGTACAGAACAGCTTCAGCTCTGGGATGGTTGGTTGGTTTTCCTCAACATTAGCTGCTCACTTCAGCTCCTTCCACAACACATTTCCATTGGATTAAGGCTTGGCCATTCCAAAACATGAACTTTATTCTTCTGTAACCATTCTTTGGGTAGAACGACTTGTGTGCTTAGGGTTCGGTGTCTTGCTGCATGACCCACCTTCTCTTGAGATTCAGTTCATGGGACAGATGTCCTGACATTTTTTTCTTTTAGAATTCTCTGATATCATTCAGAATTCATTGTTCCATCAATGATGGCAAGCCGTCCTGCCCAGATGCAAAAGCAAAACAGGCCCCAGGCCATGATAATACCACCACCATGTTTCCACAGATGGGATAAGGTTCTTATGCTGGAATGCAGTGCTTTTCCTTTCTCCAAACATAAACACTTTTCTTTTTAAACCAAAAAGTTTCTATTTGGTCTCAGCCATTCGCAAAACAATTCTTCCAATAGCCTTCTGGCTTGTCCAAGTGATCTTTAGCAAACTGCAGACGAGCAGCAATGTTTCTTTTTGGAGACCAGTGGCTTTCTCCTTGCAGCCCTGCCATGCCACACCATTGTGTTTCAGTGTTCTTCTGATGGTGGACTCATTGAACATTAAAACATTAGTCAATGTGAGAGAGGGCCTTCAGTTGCTTAGAAGTTACCCTGGGGTCCTTTGTGACCTCGCCAACTATTACACACCTTGCTCTTGGAGTGATCTTTGTTGGTAGACCACTCCTGGGGAGGGTAACAATGGTCTTGGATTCCTTCCATTTGTACACAATCTGTCTGACTGTGGATTGGTGGAGTCCGAACTCTTTAGAGATGGTTTTGTAACCTTTTCCAGCCTGATGAGCATCAACAGCTCAGAAATCTCCTTTGTTCGTGCCATGATACACTTCCACAAACGTGTGTTGTGAAGAGCAGACTTTGATAGATCCCTGTTCTTTAAATAAAACAGGGTGACCACTCACACCTGTTTGTCATCCCATTGATTGAAAACACCTGACTCTAATTTCACCTTCAAATTAACTGCTAATCCTAGAGGTTCACATACTTTTGCCACTCACTAATATGTGATATTGGATCATTTTCCTCAATAAATAAATGACTCGTCGAATTCGATTCTCGACACATTTTGACGAGAAAAATTTGTTTCGGCACATAGGAGCACCTGTCAGTCTCAGAGTAGCTCTTTGTCAGTGCAGATCTCCGCTGTGTTTCTCATGTGTTTTTTTTTATTGTTATATCTACAGTACAATTTTCTTGGTGAAATTAAGCCACAATAAGAAGGTGAGTGATAACAGCCAACCAAAAAGGAAAACAGAGAACCAGTGCGATACTCATAGATTATTCAATAAATTACTTGAGGTTTTCCACATTTTGTTTTGTAATAGGGTTTGTGTTTAATGATTTTGCCCAACTGTTGGTTCATGTAAGTGTTTTAAGCATTGTTTGATCTCAGAGAAGGTTGTGCCAGATGCTCTGGATCTGGAGAGGTTTGGATTTGATTCTGGCTGCATCAGGAAGCCAGTGGAGTCTCAGTAAAGGTGTTCCATGAGAAAACGTTGTTAGGCTAAATAAATGTGTCTCTCTAATAAAATACATGTTAACAAAACCGAACTGAAATGAAACCAAAGTTCAAACCTAAATTTCAAGGAATTAAAAACTAAATCTGTAAAATCAATATTCTGTGAATCGTTGAGTGTTGTTTTGCTTATTCTTTTTCATCTCTTTCTCTTTCGTCTCTCTCTCACAGAAGCAAGAGGCAGAAGTCCAGCTCTGTCGAGGGTGATATTGACACCAGCCCCGGAGGTGAATACTACACCTCACCCAACTCTCCCGCTAGCAGCTCCCGAAACTGGCAGGACGAGATGGAAGGAGGTGAGCGCCATCACTTTGTATTTTTTCATCTATTAACAAAAACGTCTTTTAAAACTCTCATTCCTTATTGGTTTTATGAATTCTAGTCCACTTATTTCACTTCACAGCATACTTACTTACTCAGTACTGAATATTTACAGCAATATGTAATAAATACATGGTAAATCTCTACCACGTATGATCAACAAACAAATGAAACTATATGTGCCATATATATATCACAGTTAGTTTAGCCATGATGTCACTCAGCAGCAGGGCTGTTATTGTTATACCATGGAACCATCTGGTAGAAGACTTCAGTCTGTTTTTATAATCGTCAGAGGGGCCTTTCCTTCATATGTTAATGAATGAATAAAGTGGTGTGTGCACAATTTTAAGAACTTTTCCAGATGATCCAATAATGTTTTTTAACTGACCTGCAAGTGGTTTACTAAAATCTGCAGAAATGTGTCATATTTTAGTTCAGTTATGCAGAGATTGTGCCATTTTTGTATTTAGAAGTAGTAAAAGTGATTTTATTAATTATTATTTATAAAAAATAATTCATTATTAATATTTATTATTAATATTAATATTTGGTAATCAGTTCTTAATCAAATAACAACAATAACAATATTCTTTGTATTATTTTACTACTAATAATACATTAAATAATTCTGACTTAAGTTCACTAATAACTCGTTAAACTAATAGTAACTGCATGTTATTATTGTGCTAAATATTATTAATGTTAATTTATTATATATAATATTAGCTTTTGTATAATATAATTAATATGATATGATATAATAATTATTTTATTTTATTTTATTTTCTCGTTTTACCCTCACATCACCCATGTCATGACAGTTAATAACTCATTAAACTAGTAGTAACTACATGTTATTATTATAATAATAAATATTATTAATGTTAATTTATTATATATAGTATTAGTTTTTGATATAATATAATAATTTATTTATTTAATTTTATTTTCTCATTTTACCCTCTCTTTAATAACTCATTAAACTAGCAGTAATTGCATGTTATTATTATTGTTATTCTTCTTCTTCTTCTTATTATTATTATTAGTAGTAGTAGTAGTAGTAGTAGTAGTATTTTTTTATATTCAATATTGTATTTATTTTATTGTATTTTATTTTATTTTCTAATTTTACCCTCACTTTACCCTTGCCAGGGTCATGACAGTGGCCTAGAGACTATCACAGAAGTTACAGGGCTCGGGTGGTACCTGTGCATAATTCAAAGCTCAGAAGGGGTCGCTGTTACAGCGGCAGGGATGCTCCCCCTGTCTGAGCTCCACTCCCTTAGTTCATGACCAGGTTTTTGTCTTTGTGATGCCAGACCTGGCCAAAATGCAGCTGAACTTTGCAGTTGGGTAGCGAGGGATTGTGGTAGCCTAGCGGTTAAGGTACTGGACTCTGGACCAGAAGGTCCAGGGTTCAAATCCCACCTCTGCTGCCACTGTTGGGTCCTTGAGCAAGGCCCAAAGTCTTACAATTGCTTGGATTGACTTTATCTTTATCAATCGTAAGTCGCTCTGGATAAGGGCGTCTGCTAAATGCTGTAAATGTAAATGAGTTGCTGCTGTGCCACCCGAATGCCCTAACAATGAATAACACTAATAATATATAAGAACTTACTTTCCTGTTACCTGCGTACTTACTAAAAGTCATTATATAGTATATATATTATAGGCATATATTTGAAATAAGACAGGACCCAGGATATTGTCAGTCAGATGTCATGCTTCTAAAATAAGCTTAAATCAACACTTTTGAGGCGCTTATAAAAGAGTGAATGACAAACAGATCATCTTTTGAGGGCTGTACTGGAGGAAGCCGTCCTAGGCCGACTAGTTCATGCTCGGCTTTGAATTTCCTCAACAGAGCCGCAGGTCTTCATTAATTCATGAACCCTTATTTTTGTGAAAGTCTGCAGAAAATGGAGCGACTCGACTCCTCTGCACCATGTAGGAGGGGTCAGGGCTCCTCTTTCATCCCTCCAGGCTAACGGCGCTCAACTGCAACGTTACTAATGTTAAAACCACACCGGCTGATTAGTGGCTGTTATATGGATATAACCGCTCTGAGACTGGAGTGTTGTCAGATATATCATTGCTTTTAAGCCGGCTTTTCATTTTAAATTGTGTACGGGCATGCATTTCTGGGTCTGGCCTTCAGGGTAGTTTATACTGGAAAGAAAGCAATAAATCAGAGGTATATTACAGTACTGTGCAAAAGTCTTAGGCCACCTTTAGATTATATATTCCTTTGTTTTAGTGATGGGATTCAGGTCTGGACTCTCTAGTGGACAGTCCATGTGTGAAAATGATGGCTCATGCTCCCTGAACCACTCTTTCACAATCTGACCCTTCTGAAACAGATGAACATCTTTTCCACGACCACAGGATGGTTGTTTAACAAACGAGAAGCTACTCGCTGCATCAGTTAGGGTTATAACATAATCACCAATGCAGTAATTATCCAATGGGAGGTTCTGTTTTTATTATTTAACTATTTGCTTAGTTAAATCCAGGTGGTGACCTTTTTTGGCCAGGCAGTGTATAACTATTTCTCTTTATTAGAATACAGCCAGACAATACAGGAAATTTGCATGCAGTATTGAAAAAAATAAGGAAAAAACAGATTCTATGGGCTACAGTGGTAAATATTTTGTGTGACTCCCCTTCCACTTGAGCAATAGCAACATCTGGCAGCGTCATCTGGGTGCCAAATTGACCCTTCTGTAGTCTGAAGAAGTTTCAGAAGTCTGAAGAAGGAATGGTCTTTTTGGAACAGTAGCAGCCAAGAAGCCAGTCTTTTTGGACCACTCTTTTATAGAAGGACTTCTATAATATATAGGAGGGCAGAGCAAAAGGATGATGGACCTATTGAAGGTGGAAACCTCTGAATGTGCCATATTCCGTACTGTATGTGTTACATTATGAACCTGTTAGTAGTGTGTGTAGCTGAAATAGCAGCGATCACTAACTAGAAGGCGTGTCTACATACTTTTGGACATACACCAAGCAGCCAGAACCTTAAAATCAGTCACAGACAGAATAACAAATACCACTGATCATCTCATTACAACAGCACATAAAGCTCTGGGATATATTAGACAGTAAGTCAACAGTTGGTTGTCATATTTGAAGTGTCGGAGAACTGTCAGGAGAAAAAACCTGAGCGCTTTTAGGAAGAGGTAAAACGTTATGGCCAGACGACTGGGCTGGAGCATCTCCTAAACAAGATGGTGTGTTCGTGGTTAGTCTAGGTGAGTATCTACCAGCAGTGTTCCGGGGAGGGACAAACCACCAACTGGCGACTGTTGGCACCTCAGAAGCATTGATGCAAGAGAGCAAAGAATCGATCAGCAGTAGATCAACAGTTTCTGAAATACTCAGACCAGCCCGTAGCACCAACAACCATGCCACATTCGAAATCACTTCAATCACCTTTCTTCTCCTTTGTGATGCTCAGTTTGAGCTTCAGCAGCTCGTTTTGACCATGTCGAGATGCCTAAATGCGTTGAGTTGCTGCCATGCGATTGGCTGATTAGATATTTGTGTTAACGAGCAGTGTGTACCTAATAAAGTGGTTGGTGTGTGTATACCTCAAAGGTTTCCTATGACTCTAAGCTACTTAATTCTGAAATAAACATAAAGCAAATAATTACGTTTGAGGATAAGTTTGTGAACGTCAGCCTACTAAAACCAGACACGGTCTAGACTTTCAGTCTTGAACTAAAATTAGTCAAAGTAGAACTGAAACACAGGTTTATGCAGTCTTCTGCAAAAGCTTGGACACCCCCTGGTTGTATTCCAAGTTTTGTTGATGGCAGCGTCCTTAAACACAAAAGAGCAATGCAGGAATCCTTGTGCACATTGGTAAAATAAAGTTCAAGTATCCTTGTAGATGATACATGTATTAAAAATTGCATTGACTTTTACTAATTTGGTTAAATATATTGCATTTAAGATTGCTTCTTTCGGATGTTGTGGTACCTTTTCAAAATGAACAACTGTGAAAACTAACCCAACCAACCTTGGAGCCAACGGCAGCTGAGCTGAACTTCAAATGACAACTGTAATAATATAAAAATATTAATGTTATCATGGGTGTGTGTGTACATGTGAGTGCCGGGAATGGGTTCTGTAAAAGTGCAGAGTAAGCAGAGCTAAAACACCTGGCCAAACCTAGCTGCTCTTAAACTAGGCCACGCAGCGGTTATATAAACCTACTGTGATCTACTTTAGGTTTCAACATGTGCACTGTGTGTGTGTGTGTGTGTGTTTGTGTGTGTGTGAAGGAGCTTTTGAAGTCCGGTTTAAGGGGAGGATTGTAGACACGTGTGTGCTTTCTTCCATGTGGTCGTACCATAATTGTTTGTGCTGTAATCAGAAGTGTGTTTAGGTTTTGAGGTTTTTACCAATGACTAATGTAAGCCTTGTTCTTCTATTTAACCACCAGCAGGACAAACCTCCAAGCATACTGCTGGAGATGTTATTATCTGAGATTGCTGATTTATTGGTAGGGCACCATAAAGTTGCATTCAGACAGGATTTCGTTTTTTACAGGTGCTACAGGTGATTTATTTACGTAGCTGTTTTCCTCCCAAAGAAACACACACCAAATGATCTACTGCTTTCTATAAACTCAGTGCTGGTGGGATCATTCCAGTGATTTTACAGGCAAACGTCAACTTTTGCACGTTTTTGACGTTTCTTACACTCCATAGTTAGTCACCAAGCTTTCTGAACTGTCACAAGGACTGTAAATCTTACATTTAGGTCATTTAGCAGGTGCTCTTATCCAGAATAGCTTGTAATTGGTACAGTCTTACAGTCCAAGCAGTTGTGGGTTAAGGATCTTGCTCAAGGACCCAACAGTTCCAGCTTGGCAGAGGTGGGATTTGAACCCTGGACCTTCTGGTCCATAGTCCAGTACCTTAGCTGCTAGGGCTATGGACTGAAAGGTTAGGGATTCAAACCCCTGCTCCATCAAACTACCAGTGTTGGAACATTGAACAAGGCTGTTAGCCTTCCTATCTCCCATACTTTGAGCCCAACTTGATTAGCCGGCATATGCAAAGAGACAGTTTGATTCTGTTTTGCAGCCTGTTTATTTATTGCTAGAGTTGTCCTTGCATTACTGACCTCTCTCTCCCCTTCTCCCTCTCTCTCTCTCCCAATCTCTCTCCATCTCAGGGATGTCCCCGACGGTGAAGAAGACTGAGATGGACAGTCCGTCTCCACAGGAGAGTTCTCCACGCCTTGGCAGCTTCACACAACACCACAGACCTGTCATTGCAGTGCACAGCGGTGAGGACTCAAACACACACACAAGTGAAGTCAGGTCACATTTAGGTGTATAAAACATTTTACAATAGAGCATTATCTCAAAGCAGCTTTAGAAGCATCTAGACCCACAGCCCCAACTGAGCAAACCTAGGGCAATAGTGGCAAGGGGCAACAAAATGTGAAACCTTGGGAGAACCAACCTCCTTGAGCTAGATGTTGAGTGATATGAGTTCAGTTATATTAAATGTAAATTTCAATGTATAAGAATATGTGGGTTAAATTCACAGGAGCACAATGGTATAATTAAACTCCTCAGTCAACCGGAGGGGGCAGTTAGCGTCCTCTCATGTGAGTAGAGGTGTGATGGCTGGAACTGGTGCCAAAAGAACAGCTCAGATAGAAAAGTATGTAGTTCTGCACGTTAAGAACACGGAGTCTATAAACAGAACACAGTCATGCCAAGTAGTGCATGAGACTCCGGCAGCACTAATTATACAATCTTGGCTAAAAAGTGGAGGACCAGAAAATTAGAGATCCAAGAGGTTTCACATGAGACATGAGCGATGCATCCTCACAACAACCAACAAACCTGAGTGAGAAAAGAAAAGAAAGCAGCAACCTGACACCTTATATTAAGACAAAACTCTGCCATGGTTTTCCTCCAAGCAGCCGGAATTATCTCCAGTTTACGAGGTCTCCACTTACATTCTGAAATCTGAGCAGTTTGTATTGAGATATTCACAAAACAAGCATTCTAGTTGGTGGGGGGTATGCTTGAGCTGATCGGGCTCTGTTGGTGGTTTAATCATTTAGTCTGGTAGGTTATTAGATGATGGCAAGGAAGTAGACAGATATTATCAGTTACAGGAAGCTTGTATGCTAAGACATGGTGATCAGAGATTGAATCGTTTTGAAGGAAAAGTAACAAGGTTATCTGTATTAATGCCCGATGTTAATATTACATCTATAGTATGATTACAGTTCTGAGGACTGTGGTAGCCTAGAGGTTAAGGTACTGGACTATGGCCCAAAAAGGTCCAGGGTTCACGTGTGCCAAGCTGCCACTGTTGGGTCCTTGAGCAAGGCCCTTAACCCACAATTGCTTGGATTGTAAGACTGTACCAATTGTAAGTCGCTCTGGATAAGGGCGTCTGCTAAATGCTGTAAATGTAAATGTAAACTCTTGCTCATTGCTTGCATGATTTTTTTCTTTTTATGATTTTTCATTAACAAAGGCCTTTAAAATATGTTCATTTCTAATTAGATCTTTCTCAAAAAGTTAGGCTACTCCTTATCCTCAACCATTAAGACGAGGGTTTTGGCCATAACTATATTGAGGAGGGGAGGACTCATTTAAGGCTAATCCTAGTTTCAGTAAGCCAAAATGCATGTAAACAGTTGTCACTAATAATTGATGTTGTATTGACTTCTTTAGTTCTTCTTTAGTAAGTGATCCAGTGTTTAGTTATCCTAGTTTCAGTTTAAGATTATTAATGTTTGAGGTGTTTGTATTTATACTAATGAGGTTATTACAGCAAACATTTTGAACAATATGGTGCATGGCAGTTAACAGACAATGGATTTAACCTGGGTAGTCTAAACCTGTCATAAGACTATGAGAACACCTACCTTTTTAGGTATTCTCATGACACCATCCCACCGTAAAAGGATGCTTGGTCACCTCCATAACCTGCTTGGTCACCTCATAGCATTGGTATGTAGTGTGCCAGAGTCACTCCTAGTTACCTCTGATTGGTGAAGGTGTATATCATTAGCACCTACATTGTGTTTACATAATTTATCTGACACCCTTATCCAGAGTGACTTACAGTTGATACAGTCTTACAGCAATTGTGGGTTAAGGACCGTGGTTAAGGTGCTTAGGGGGTTCTATGGAGCTCCCTAAGGTCCCCTATAATATCCAACGCCTTGGCTCAAAGGAAGTGTAGATAATTGTACATGGCTTAGGATAAAATCTACTATAACTAAAGCTCTTTGAATAGTCTACTCAGTGGGTGTTGCATTGAGGAGGTCTGCTCTGACAAGTGAACCTCTAAAGGATGGTGCTGTGGTGGGCTAGTTTTAGCTTTTTTTTCTACAGAACATCACCCACTTTCCCTGCTGCCCTAACTACACCTGTGGCACCAAGACTTTCTATGACCACACGTCTATCACTAGCCCTCTCTAATGTTTGGATGCAAACTTCTAAGAAGCTACAAGTCCACACCAATAACTGATAAATAGTATAGGGTCGGGAATTGAACATGGAGTCCAGAGACAATAGCCATAATCGTTGGGCCTCCATGCCGCCCCCGGCCTGTGTTATGTCAGCCAAAATGACTTGCAAGTGCTGATCTAAAGACAGAAACTTTCATTAGAAGGAACTACGACTGATGAGCGCAGCACAACAATAAAATGCCATGGCCGTGACCTACCGAGGTCCGAGTAAACAGTACTAATTAGCTTAAGCTTTTTAATAGGTTGCAAATGTAGTTATTAGGCATGTTACTGGTCCTCTAGACCCCTGGTGAGTTTGGATGAAAGATGGCAGCCTTCTTCCAACTAATGTGGTAAGGAATGGAGGATAAATATTGTGGAGGAATGGGACGCAAATGCTTTGTAAAAGACCACAAATTATTACAAAAATAGAGTAATAACAATGAAATATTTCTAATGTTGGATGGTTGTTTAAATTGTTATGTAAATATTGTTTCACTAGCAACCTAATCTAAACCATCAAGGGCATAAGCAGGACTAAACTGGAACTCACCAAGCGTTCCATTACCATTTTTAATAACAAAGATGATGGTAATTAGTTTATGAAAATCAACATATGTCATAAGTCTTAAATGTTTTGTCTGTCAAGCTTTTGAAGACGAATTGTGTTTTGACTCAATTTTGCACCACTTTCTAAAATGATTTACATATGCGTTGAGCCAGACACAAACACCGAGTGACTTCAGAGACTTGTCACTCTTTAGTGTGAGCACAGCATAAACAATTTAATAGATTGCATGTTTATATAGTAGTATAGTAAAAGGATTAATACAAGTAACGTTTTGTTGTTATCCAAACTCAGTATACACATGTCCATGGCTATGTCTACATGCGGCCTAATAATGAGTTAATAATCAGATTAATAGTGCAGTTAGAACATTAATGGATACAACAGTTGGAATAGAGTAATCCTCTTGAGGCCATTCTTATTGGCTGAGGTGGGTAATTCTTTAAAATCTGTTTAACCGAAGAAGAAAAATAATAGCCAGGTAAACTTAGAGAAGACCCTGAAGACCCCGTTGCCTTGGCTCCCAGGTTTTTCCAGCTAATTTTACATGTTTTTGGATAGAATCTCTTATAACCAGAGCTCTTTGCACAGTCTACTCAGCGGGTGTTGCATTGAAGAGGGTAAACGTCATAATATACACAGCTCCTGATAGGAAAAGCAGTTCAGTTGCGTTCAGGGTGATGAAGCGCTTTGCTGCAAAGTAGAGAACCCTGTGCAGACACTACCACTGACAGGTAACTGTCTCTGGGACAATGAGGCATGATCTAGTCTGGCAGCACTCCATTGTCTGCATAACCGTGCTACAACAATTAGCGTCGCTCTTCAAATGAACTGGGGGAGCAGCAGCACCATATGTCACCAAGAAAAGCGTGTTAGCGCAGAAATCACAGCTGTCACATCACATTACAGAGTTCAGCGTTGCTGAAAATTGGTAGTTTTAGAAGGATTAGTAGAAACGTGACAACCAGGCAAGTAAAGGTTTATTACTCAGTGTTGGTTGTTGGGGCTTTGGTCAAATTAGTGTTGCCTCATGGAGTGTGGTGTCCTGTAGGAAATCATTTTCTCACAAGAGACAGGACTGATACATCAATACCATGTCTTTCCTGCTTCACAAAATCGGTCAGGACAGTTGATGATTATCTCAAGCAAGTTAATTACTTATTTTATTAATTATATTCAGCCACAATCACAGCTAACTGGTTCATATCATGAAGTATACAGGCATGGAATCTCCACAGTAAAAAAGTGGCAGTAGAGCATGTTGTCCTGAATGAGAGTATGTGCATGTGCCCTGCAATGGATTGGCGCCCTGACTAGGCATTTATGCTTTTCCACCTCCAACAAGTCGGTTCACCAACTCTCTACCCTGCCATCCTGAAACAAAGTCCATAAAGCAATGGTTTGACAGATTCAGTCAAGGTGCCTTGACTAAGTAATCGTAATCAGGCACCTTTTAGATGAACTGAAATGCCAGATGTGAGCCAGGGTTTATTGTATAATATCAGTGAACGATCTCACAGTCATGTTCCAAAGGCTAGTGGAAAGAGTGAAAGCTGCTAAGGCAGCAAATGGGAACCAAGTCAATACATATAGCCATGTTTTTTAATGTATTTTATGGGTCTGCAAACTTTTGTTGTACAGTGAAACCTCGGAAATGGAACTTAATTGGCTCCAGAAGGCCACTCTAATTCAGATTTTGTCAAAGTCAGAATCCAATTCATTTCAGACACACCCTGAGAGTTTTACCGATGCTCATAGTAGGAATTTTTCTTACAATTCAGGGACATAAAATCAAATGGACCAATCGTGTCCATGTCCAAATTGGTTGAATAAAGAAGCGTGTGAATTCCGAGGTTCCACAGTATTGTGTCCCCTTGTTTCTTGTTTATGAACCCCACCTGTAAAAGAAAAAATGTAGAAGTTATTATTCCAACATGAGAGGAATTTTGCTCTAAAAAAGTAATCTGTATCTATCTGATATAAAACTATAAAAAAAAAAGTTCAATATGCACCTTTGGGTTTCCTGCAGGCCATCTCTCGGAGTCCACACCCTTTTCCTCGTCGCTTGCATTTTTTCGACAACCCCCATCCTGCCCCCAGTCCACCCTCCACCTATTTCCCCCCACGCCGCCATCCGCCTCTACCCACCCCACCTCACCCCACACAGGACCCACTAAAGGACCTGGTCTCTCTGGCCTGTGACCCTTCCAATCAACAGGCCCAAGTCCGGTAAGCCCACCCCCACCTTTCTGTTGGTCAGAAGTAAACAATTCAAAGCAAAAAGGAGATTGACTCAGTATTATTAGACTTGCTGGTATAAGCTTTAGAAGTTTGTCCAAATCTTCAAGCACTTGCCTCTAAACTAATCATTTGCTCACTTAAACAGAAAAGTTTTTTTTTAACAGTAAAGTTCTGTACTGTATTAGGACAAATTTGAACTGTATTATGATCTGAAGTCTGACGCATCGGATCTACTGTTTTTAGTCTTGTACCATTGAGCTAAACATATTTTAACATTTCAAAGCGAAATAAAATACCACCTCACTGCTGAAAAAGAAACCAGATTGAGATGATGTGCGCTTTGTGACACGGCATGCCATCAGAAGATGGTACCCTGTGCTCTTAAAGGGATGCACATGCTCAGTAACAGTACTCAGGTAGGCTGTGGAATTTAATGATGCTCAGTTGGTATTAAGGGGTCAAAAATGTGCCAAGAAAATATCCCCCACACCAGTACACCACCAGCATCAACCGGAACCATTGATAAAAGGCTGGATGGAACCTTGCTTTCGTGTTGGTTTCACCAAATTCTGACGCGACCATCTGCATGTTGCAGCAGAAATCGAGACTCATCAGACAACATTTTGTTTTGCAGTTCCGGTGAGTAGGGCTGCAACAACGAATCGATAAAATCGATAATAATCGATTATTAAAAGTTTCGACAATGAATTTCATTATCGATTCGTTGTGTCGCATGATTTATGTGTCCCTCGCCTTATCATATCCGCTTACGTTAGCTGCGGCATTTTGTCAACGCTGGGAGAAAAAAAAACGAGCGATTGGACGGAGCGAGGCAGAATCTTCAAAATAAGTTAGCGTTAAGAATTCACGCCTCACACAACTAAAAAATGTGTAACATGCAAACTTTGCAAAAGTGATTTGAGCCGGCACGGGAGCGGCACGGTGCTGATACAGCCCTCGAAACGAAAACATGTTTCCTCACTTCAAAACGGAACAAACTCGGGATATTGTGGTGACTTACGCTGTTGTTGTGGTGACCGATGAGGATGGAGGGAGCTCAACAACAGTGTAAGTCACCACAATATCTCGAGTTTGTTCCGCTTTGAAGTGAGGAAACGTAACGGCGCACTCACACTATGCGAAGGGGAATAGCGCGGTTGATGCTTGTTAGCTGCTGGATAATGACAGTGATGTAGTTAACAGAGATATCCTATATTGGCCAGGCTAGCCAAGTCCTATTTATGCATTCCTGGTCCTTCTACACTGTCTGAGCGTTTATTTTCTGCGGCAAGAAATATAGTCTCTAAAAAGAGAGCCAGCTTTAACCTGGAGCATGTTGACATGCTAACATTTTTGGATTGCAATGCAAAGTTTCTAAAGAAAGAGCGTGAATGAGTTTGTATGTAGTGTTTGCATCAGAGAGGCACTTATTTTTCTTTATTATTTAATTTGTTATTTTAATTTATTAATAAATGTAATTTATTATTATTCATTTATTGTAAGCACTTATTTACTCTGTTATTTAATGTTATATTTCTGAATAAAGACATGGAAAGGTTTTTTTTTTAACCCGATTCATTGACTAATTGAAAAAATAATCGACCAATTAATCGATTATTAAAATAATCGTTAGTTGCAGCCCTACCGGTGAGCCTGTGTGAATTGTAGCCTCAGTTGCCTGTTCTTAGCTGACAGAAGTGGCACTCAGTGTGGTCTTCTGCCGCTGTAGCCCATCTGCTTCAAGGTTCACTGTGCTGTGCATTCAGAGATGCTCTTCGGCACACCTTAGTTGTAACGAGTCATTATTTGAGTTACTGTTGCCTTTCTGTCAGCTCAAAATTACTCTGGCCCTTCTCCTCTGATCGCTGGCATCAACAAGGCATTTTCGCCCAGAGAACTGCCCTCACTCGATATTTTTTTAACCATTCTCTGTAAAGCCTAGAGATGGCGCTGTGTGTGGAAATCCCAGTAGATCAGCAGTTTCTGAAATACTCAGGCCAGCCCATCTAACAATCATGCCATGTTCAAAGTCACTTAAATCACCTTACTTCCCCATTCTGATGCTCAGGTTGAACTTCAGCAGGTTGTCTTGAGCAGCTTTACCAACATAAGTGCAGAGTTTCTGCCAGCTGATTGGCTGATTACATATTTGCCTTAATAAGCAGTTGAACAGGTAGCCGGTGGCTGGTGAGTGTATATTAATGGGTGAGCAAGCAGAAATGCTAAGACCCAATCACCTGTATACATTGTCAAGTTCACAAAGTCTTAAGTGCTAAAATAGCTAGAAAACACCAAACATTTTAGATGATCAGTGATGAATCAATATCTTTAATCTATCTATTAACCTTATTTACTGTAAAGAACAGAAAGCCTTAAAGGACTCCAACCAGTGCTGTGTGTGTATTTGCATGTTCAAGAGAATAAGTGTGTGTGTGTGTGTGTGTGCAGGTATGTGCATGTTTGCCAGTTACTTGTGCTGACTTTACTCAGTGCAACCTGAGTGTCAGCAACCACAGGTATCTAAACACATAAAAAAACTAGCCGTTCTGATTTCACTTCTTTAGTCTCTCTGTTACCACAGCCAGAGTCTCAGACAACCTTCACTCTCTCTCTCACACACACACACACACACACACACACACACACACACACACACACACACACAAGCAGTAGTCACTGTGCAAAGTCACCGTGTGTCTCCAGGGAAACCCATACAGAGAAAAATCCCTGAGTCAGGAATCCATCTCAGGATCTGTGAAGAACAGAGGGAGTGTGCAGGGGCTGAGAGGGTAGAGCAAAGCTATTAGACAGAAATGAGAACTCAGAGCGAGTGAGATCAGACAGAAACGAGAGCTGAGAGACTGAGTGAGAGCGAGTGGGAAGAGAGAAAAGCAAGAGCTGAGAGACTTACTAAGATCACACAGAAGCGAGATCTGAGAGAATGAGTGAGATCAGACAAAAGCCCGAGCTGAGGGTGAGATCAGAGGGAAATGGGAGTTAAGAGAGTGAGGGATATCAGACAAAGAGCAGAGTGATCAGGCAGAAACCAAAGCTGAGAAAGAACGAGAGTGACATCAGACAGAAGTGAGAGCAGAGAAGAGAGATCAAAAACAAGAAATAGTGAGAGATCAGACAGAAACCAGAGCTGAGCGAGCAAGTGAGATCAGACATAAGCGAGAGCTGAGAGAGTGAGTGAGGTCTGACAAAAGCGAGAGCCGGAACATTGAGATCAGTCAGAAGTGAGAGCTGCGACAGTGAGTGAGATCAGACAAAAGAGAGAGCTGAGACAGTGAGTGAGATCAGAGAGAGAGTGAGACCAGGCAGAAGTGAGAGCTGAAACAGCGAAGGAGAACAGACGAAAGCAAGATCTGAGAGCGACTGAGATTGGACAGAAACGAGAGCTGAAACAGCAAGTGAGATAATACAGAAGCAAGAGCTGAGAGATCTAGTGAGATCAGACAGAAGCGAAATCTGAGACAGTGAGTGAGATCAGACAGAAGTGAGAGCTGAGAAAAGGAGATTAGAAAGAAACCAGAGCTGAGACAGTGAGTGAGATCAGACAGAAGCAAGAGCTGAAAATTTGAGTGACATCAGACAGTAGTGAGAGTGAAACAGCGATTGATATCAGACAGAAGTGAGAGCTGAGACCGATTGAGATGAGAGAGAGAGAGTGAGCTCAGACAGAAGTGAGAGCTGAGAAAACGAGATTAGAAAGAAGCCAGAGCTGAGAGAGTGAGTGAGATCAGACAGAAGTGAGAGCTGAGACAGTGAGTGAGATGAGAGAGAGTGAGATCAGACAGAATTGACAGCTGAGACAGTGAGTGAGATGAGAGAGTGAGATCAGACAGAAGTGAGAGCTGAGACAGTGAGTGAGATGAGAGAGAGAGTGAGATCAGACAGAAGTGAGTGCTGAAACAGCGAAACAGATCAGACAGAAGCAAGAGCTGAGAGCGACTGAGATTGAACAGAAACGAGACCTGAAACAGCAAGTGAGATAATACAGAAGCAAGAGCTGAGAGATCTCGTGAGATCAGACAGAAGAAAATTAAAGAGAGTGAGTGAGATCAGACAGAAGCGAGAACTGAGCGAACGAGAGTAGAAAGAAGCGAGAACCGAGAGAGCGAGTGAGATCAGATTTAAGTGAGAGCCAAAACAGTGAGTGAGATCAGACAGAAGTGAGAGCTGAGAGAGCGAGTGAGATCAGATAGAAGAGAGCTGAGAGAGCGTCTGAGATTGGACTGAAACGAGAGCTGAAACAGCGAGTGAGATAATACAGAAGCAAGAGCTGAGAGATCTCGTGAGATCAGACAGAAGATAAATCAAAGAGAGTCAGTGAGATCAGACCGAAGAAAGAGCTAAGATGGTAAGTGAGATCAGACAAGTAAAAGCTGACACAGTGAGATCAGACAGAAGCAAGAGCTGAAACAGCGGGTGAGGTCAGATAGAAGCGAGAGTCGAGATAGATCAGACAGAAGCGAGAGCTGGGACAGTAAGTGAGATCAGACAAGTAATAGCTGACACAGTGAGATCAGACAGAAGTGAGAGCTGAGACCGTGAGTGAGATCAGACAAGTAAAAGCTGAGACAGTGAGATCAGACAGAAGTGAGAGCTGAGAGAGCGCATAAGAGCAAGAAGGGAGATTCCTGTGTAGTTTTGCTGATTCTTGCTAACAGTGTGTTAGACAGAGTGTGTATATTTTGTCCTGCAGTCTCATTGAAATTCGGCCCACTGCAGTGCGACTGCAGCCAGCCACTCAGAAAGGACACAACCCACAATGTCGCTGACTCACACACACACACACACACACACACACACACACAGACTACCGTTGTTGTGCAGCACAGCGAGTCCTGACGATGGATTGGTTGAGGCAGCGAGAGAGAACGATGGATAGCATCTGTCTGCCAGAACGTCCACCCAGAACATTACTCCGTCTCTCACATATCTGCTGACAGAGAGAGAGAGAGAGAGAGAGAGAGAGAGAGAGAGAGAGAGAGAGGCAGGACCAGACATATATAAATCGAAGTAAATCTTTCCTTGAATATTAACTGTGAGCTTGTCCTGGATTTTGGATGCATGAGCGGAGACGTCCCATTCCAGGTAGAGGGTTGGACAAACTGAGGATTTTGCACTCATTTTAAGACAAAATTAGGTTGCATTCACCGCAATAATAAAATCCCTACCTGTTACGTTGTGCTGTCCAAGGCCAAACCTGCAGTTTACATGCAGTAAACAAGGCAACACATAGCTGTTGATGTATTACCGTATTTTTCGGACCAAAGGCGCACTTAAAATCCTTTAACTTTCTCAAAAATTGACAGTGCGCCTTAAAA